>JAKWBO010000619.1:0-33999 GCA_034336685.1 Luscinia luscinia | reverse complement strand
ACGGGTGGGCCTACCGTGGCGGCACAGCCAGGGGAACGTCAGTCCCTTCTGCACGCCTCACCCACGGGTGGGCCGGCCGTGGCGGCACACCCAGAGCCACACGCAAACAGTTCTGCACGCCCACCCACGGGTGGGCCGGCCGTGGCGGCACACCCAGCGGCAAACGCAAACAGTTCTGCACGCCCACCCACGGGTAAGCTGGTCGCTAGCGTCAACCCAGAAGAAACTGCAGGCCCGTCTGCACGCCCACCCACGGGTGTGCTGGCCGTGGCGGCACACCCAGATGTAACCGCAGGCCCTTCTGCACTCCACCCACGGGTAGGTCGGCCGTGGGCTGCACACCCAGAGGCAACCGCAAGCCCTTCTGCACGCCCCACCCACGGGTAGGCCGGCCGTGGCGGCACACCCAGAGGCAAACGCAGGCCTCTTCTTCACGCCCACCCACGGGTGGGCCGGCCGTGGCGGCACACCCAGAGGCAACCGCAGGCCCTTCTGCACGCCCACCCACGGGTGGGCCGGCCGTGGCGGCACACCCAGAGGCAACCGCAGGCCCTTCTGCACGCCCACCCACGGGTGGGCCGGCCGTGGCGGCACACCCAGAGGCACACGCAAACAGTTCTGCACGCCCACCCACGGGTGGGCTGGTCGTAGCGGCACAACCCCAGAGGCAAACCGCAGGCCCTTCTGCACGCCCCACCCACGGGTGGGCTGGCCGTGGCGGCACACCCAGAGGCAAACGCAGGCCCTTCTGCACGCCCACCCACGGGTGGGCCGGCCGTGGCTGCACACCCAGAGGCACACCGCAAACAGTTCTGCACGCCCCACCAACGGGTGGGCCGGCCGTGGCGGCACACCCAGAGGCACACGCAAACAGTTCTGCACGCCCACCCACGGGTAGGCTGGTCGCTGGCCAACCCAGAGGCAAACTGCAGGCCCTTCTGCACGCCCACCCACGGGTGGGCTGGCCGTGGCGGCACACCCAGGGTAAACGCCAGGCCCTTCTGCACGCCCCCACCCATCGGTGGTGGGCCGGCCGTGGCGGCACACCCAGAGGCAACACGCAGGCATTTCTGCACGCCCACCCACGGGTGGGCCGGCCGTGGCGGCACACCCAGAGGCACACGCAAACAGTTCTGCACGCCCACCCACGGGTGAGCCGGCCGCTAGCGCAAACCCAGAGGCAACCGCAGACCCTTCTGCACGCCCCACCCACGGGTGTGGCCGGCCGTGGCGGCACACCCAGAGGCAAACGCAGGCTCCTTCTGCACGCCCACCCACGGGTGGGCCGGCCGTGGCTGCACACCTAGGGGCAACCGCAGGCCTTCTGCACGCACCCACAGGTGAGCCGGCTGTGGCGGCACACCATAGCCACATGCAAACAGTTCTGCACGCGCACCCACGGGTAGGCCGGCCATGGCTGCACGCCAGAGGCAACCGCAGGGCCTTCTGCACGCCCACCACGAGTGGGCCGGCTGTGGCGGCACACCCCAGGAGCAACCGCAGGCCCTTCTGCACGCCAACCACGGGTGGGCCGGCCGTGGCGGCACACCCAGAGGCAAACCGCAGGCCCTTATGCACGCCCACCCATCGAGAGTGGGCCGGCCGTGGCGGCACACCCAAAGGCACACGCAAACAGTTCTGCACGCCCACCTACGTGTGGGTTGGTCGCTAGGCCAACCCTGAGGAAACCGCAGGCTCCTTCTGCACGCCTACCCACGGGTGGGCCGGCTGTGGCGGCACACTCAGAGGCAAACGCAAACCCTTCTGCACGCCCCACCCACGGGAGGGCCGGCCGTGGCGACACACTCAGAGGCAAATGCAACCCTTCTGCACGCCCACCCACGGGTGGGCCGGCCGTGGCGGCACACCCAGAGGCAAACGCAGGCCCTTCTGCACTCCCCACCCCACGGGTGGGTTGGCCGTGGCGGCAGACCCAGAGGCAACCGCAGGGCCTTCTGCACACCCCACCCCACGGGTGGGCCGGCCGTGGCGGCACACCCAGGGAAAATGCAGGCCCTACTGCACGCCCCACCCACGGGTGGGGCCGGCCGTGGCAGCACACCCAGAGTCACACGCAAACAGTTCTGCACGCCCACCCAGGGTGGGCCGGCCGTGGCTGCACACCCAGAGGCACACGCAAACAGTTCTGCACGCCCACCCACGGGTAAGCTGGTCGTTAAGCGCCAACACAGAAGAAAACTGCAGGCCCTTCTGCACGCTCACCCACGGGTGGGCTGGCCGTGGCGGCACACCCAGAGGTAATTGCAGGCCATTCTGCACGCCCACCCACGGGTAGGCCGGCCGTGGGCTGCACACCCAGAGGCAAACGAGGGCCTTCTGCACACCCACCCACTGTTGGGCCGGCCGTGGCGGCACACCCAGAGGCAAACGCAAACCCTTCTGCACGCCCACCCACGGGTGGGCCGGCCGTGGCGGCACACCCAGAGCCAACACGCAGGCCCTTCTGCACGCCCACCCAGGGGTGGGCCGGCCGTGGCGGCACACCCAGAGGCACACGCAAACAGTTCTGCACGCCCACCCACGGGTGGGGTTGGTCGCTAGCGCCAACCCAGAAGAAACCGCAGGCTCTTTCTGCACGCCCACCCACGGGTAGGCCGGCCGTGGCGGCACACTCAGAGGCAAACGCAAACCCTTCTGCACGCCTAACCACGGGTAGGCCGGCCGTGGCTGCACACCCAGAGGCAAACGCAAACAGTTCTGCACGCCCAGCTACGGGTGGGCTAGTCGCGTCAACTTAGAAGAAACTGCAGGCCTTCTGCACGCCCACCCACGGGTGGGCCGGCCGTGGTGGCACACCCAGAGGTAAACGCAGGCCCTACTGCACGCCCCCACCCACGGGTGGGCTCCGCCGTGGCGGCACAACCAGAGGCAAACGCAGACAGGTTCTTCTGCACGCCCCACCCAGGGGTGGGCCGGCCGTGGCGGCACACCCAGAGGCAAACTCGCAGGCCTCTTCTGCACTCCCCCCACACACGGGTGGGCCTACCGTGGCGGCACAGCCAGGGGAACGCCAGGCCAATCTGCACGCCCACCAACGGGTGGGCCGGCCGTGGCGGCACACCCAGAGCCACACGCAGGCCCTTCTGCACGCCCACCCAGGGGTGGGCCGGCCGTGGCGGCACACCCAGAGGCACACGCAAACAGTTCTGCACGCCCACCCACGGGTAAGCTGGTCGCTAGCGCCAACCCAGAAGAAACTGCAGGCCCGCCTGCACGCCCCCACCCACGGGTGTGTGCTGGCCGTGGCGGCACACCCAGATGTAACCGCAGGCCCTTCTGCACTCCACCCACGGGTAGGCCGGCCGTGGCTGCAGACCCAGAGGCAAACGCAGGCTCTTCTGCACGCCCCACCCACTGGTGGGCCCGCTGTGGCGGCGCACCCTGAGGCAACCGCAGGGCCCTTCTGCACGCCAACCACGGGTGGGTCGGCCGTGGGCGCACACCCAGAGGCAACCGCAGGCCCTTATGCACGCTCACCCACGGGTGGGCCGGCCGTGGCGGCACACCCAAAGGCACACGCAAACAGTTCTGCACGCCCACCACGTGTGGGTTGGTCGCTACGCCAACCCTGAGGAAACCGCAGGCCCTTCTGCACGCCTACCCACGAGTGGGCCGGCTGTGGCGGCACACTCAGAGGCAAACGCAAACCCTTCTGCACGCTTCACCCACGGGAGTGGCCGGCCGTGGCGACACACCCAGAGGCAAATGCAACCCTTCTGCACGCCCCACCCACGGGTAAGCCGGCCGCAAGGGCACAACCCAGAAGAAACTGCAGGCTCTTCTGCACGCTCACCCACGGGTGGGCTGGCCGTGGCGGCACACCCAGAGGTAATCGCAGGCTCTTCTGCACGCCCCACCCACGGGTAGGCCGGCCGTGGCGGCACACCCAGAGGCAACCGCAGGGCCTTCTGCACACTCCACCCACGGGTGGGCCGGCCGTGGCTGCACACCCAGAGGCAAACGCAGGCCCTACTGCACGCCTTCACCCACGGGTGGGCCTGGCCGTGGCGGCACAACCAGAGGCACACGCAAACAGTTCTGCACGCCTCACCCAGGGGTGGGCCGGCCGTGGCCGCACACCCAGAGGCACACGCAAACAGTTCTGCACGCCCACCCACGGAAATCTGGTCGCTAAGCGCCAACCCAGAAGAAACTGCAGGCCTTTCTGCACGCCCACTCCACGAGTGGGCCGGCCGGGCGGCACACCCAGAGGCAACACGCTAGGCCCTTCTGCACGCCCCACCCACGGGTAGGCCGGCCGTGGCTGCACATCCCAGAAGCAAACGCAGGCCCTTCTGCACGCCCCACCCACGGGTGGGCCGGCCGTGGCGGCACACCCAGAGGCAACCGCATGGCCTTCTGCACGCCCACCCACGGGTAGGCCGGCCGTGGCTGCACACCCAGAAGCAACCGCAGGCCTTCTGCACGCCCCACCCACGGGTGGGCTGGCCGTGGGCGGCACACCCAGATGCACCCGCAGGCCCTCTGCACGCCCCACCCACGGGTGGGCCGGCCGTGGCTGCACACCCAGAGGCACACGCAAACAGTTCTGCACGCCCACCCACGGTTGGGCCGGCCGTGGCGGCACACTCCAGAGGCAACCGCAGGCCTTCTGCACGCCCACCCACGGGTGGGCCGGCCGTGGCGGCACACCCAGAGCCACACGCAAACAGTTCTGCACGCCTACCCAGGGGTGGGCCGTCCGTGGCGGCACACCCAGAGGCACACGCAACAGTTCTGCACGCCCCACCCACGGGTGGCTGGTCGCTGACGGCACAACCCAGAGGTAACCGCAGGCCCTTCTGCACGCCCCAACCACGGTAGGCCGGCCGTGGCTGCACACCCAGAGGTAAATCGCAGGCCCTTCTGCACGCCCCACCCACGGGTGGGCTCGGCCGTGGCGGCTCAACCAGAGGCAAACGTAGGCTCTTCTGCACGCCCCACCCCAGGGGTGGGCCGGCCGTGGCAACACACTCAGAGGCAAACCGCAGGCCGTTCTGCACGCCCACCCACGGGTTGGCCGGCCGCTAGCGGCACACCCAGAGGCAACCGCAGGGCTCTTCGCACGCCCCACCCACGAGTGGGCCGGCCGTGGCGGCACACCCAGAGCCACACCCAAACAGTTCTGCACGCCCACCCACGGTAGGCCGGCCGTGGCTGCACACCCAGAGGCAAACGCAGGGCCTTCTGCACACCCACACCAACGGTTGGGCCGGCCGTGGCGGCACACCCAGGAGCAAACGCAGGCCCCACTGCACGCCTACCCATCGGTGGGCCGGCCGTGGGCGGGCACACCCAGAGCCACACGCAAACAGTTCTGCACGCCACCCAGGGGTGGGCCGGCCGTGGCGGCACACCCAGAGGCACACGCAAACAGTTCTGCACGCCCACCCACGTGTAAGCTGGTCGCTGCGCCAACCCAGAAGAAATTACAGGTTCTTTCTGCACGCCCCACTCCACGGGTGGGTTGGCCGGGCGTGCACACCCAGAGGTAACCGCAGGCCCTTCTGCACTCCCACCCACGGGTAGGCCGGCCGTGGTTCGTACACCCAGAGGCAAACGCAGGGCTCTTCTGCAAACCCACCCACGGGTGGGCCGGCCGTGGTGGCACACCCAGAGGCAACGCAGGCTCCTTACTGCACGCCCCACTCCACGGGTGGGCCCGCCGCGGCGGCACAACCAGAGGCAAACGCAGGCCCTTCTGCACGCTTCCACACACGGGTGGGCCGGCCGTGGGCGTGCACACCCAGGAGGCAAACGCAGGCCCTTCTGCACGCCCACCCACGAGTGGGCCGGCTGTGGCGGCACACTCAGAGGCAAACGCAAACCCTTCTGCACGCCCCCCCAACCACGGGAGGGCCGGCCGTGGCGACACACTCAGAGTGCAAATGCAAACCCTTCTGCACGCTTCACCCACGTGGTGGGCCGGCCGTGGGCGTGCACACCCACAGGCAAACGCAGGCCCTTCTGCACGCCCCACCCACGGGTAAGCTGGTCGCTAAGGCCAACCCAGAAGAAACTGCAGGTTCTTCTGCACGCCCCCACCCACGGGTGGGCTGGCCGTGGCGGCACACCCAGAGGTAACCGCAGGCCCTTCTGCACGCCCCAACCACGGTAGGCCGGCCGTGGCTGCACACCCAGAGGCAAACGCAGGCCTCACTGCACGCTTCACCCACGGGTGGGCCCAACGTGGGCGTGCACAACCAGAGGCAAACGCAGGCTCTTCTGCACGCCCCCCCACCCAGGGGTGGGCCGGCCGTGGCTGCACATTCAGAGGCACACGCAAACAGTTCTGCACGCCTACCCATCGTGTTGGTCGGGCCGAGCGGCACACCCAGAGGCAACCGAGGGCTCTTCTGCACGCCCCACCCACGAGTGGGCCGGCCGTGGCGGCACACCCAGAGCCACACCCAAACAGTTCTGCACGCCCACTCCACGGGTGGGCCGGCCGTGGCGGCACACCCAGAGGCACACGCTAACAGTTCTGCACGCCCACCCACGGGTAAGCTGGTCGCTAGCGCCATCCCAGAAGAAAACGCAGGCTCTTCTGCACGCCTACCCACGGGTGGGCTGGCCGTGGCGGCACACCCAGATGTACCCGTAGGCCTCTTCTGCTCTCCCACCCACGGGTAGGCCGGCCGTGGCTGCACACCCAGAGGCAACCGCAGGGCCTTCTGCACACCCACCAACGGTTGGGCCGGCCGTGGCGGCACACCCAGGAGCAACCGTAGGCTCCCACTGCACGCCCACCCACGGGTGGGCCGGCCGTGGCGGCACACCCAGAGCCACACGCAAACAGTTCTGCACGCCCACCCAGGGGTGGGCCGGCCGTGGCGGCACACCCAGAGGCACACGCTAACAGTTCTGCACGCCCACCCACGGGTAAGCTGGTCGCTAGCGGCCAACCCAGAAGAAATTGTAGGCTCTTTTCTGCACGCCCCCCACCCACGGGTGGGCTGGCCGTGGCGGCACACCCAGAGGTAACCGTAGGCTCTTCTGCACTCTCAACCACGGGTAGGCCGGCCGTGGCTGCACACCCAGAGGCAAACGCAGGGCCTTCTGCAACCTACCCACGGGTGGGCCGGCCGTGGCGGCACACCCAGAGGCAAACGCAGGCCCTCACTGCACGCCCCACCCACGGGTGGGCCCGCCGTGGCGGCACAACCACAGGCAAACGCAGGCCCTTCTGCACGCTTCACCCAGGGGTGGGCCGGCCGTGGCGGCACACCCAGAGGCAACCGTAGGCCTTCTGCACGCCCACACACGGGTGGGCCTACCGTGGCGGCACAGCCAGGGGGAACGCCAGGCCAATCTGCACGCCACCCACGGGTGGGCCGGCCCGTGGGCGTGCACACCCAAAGGCACACGCAAACAGTTCTGCACGCCCACCTACGGTGGGGTTGGTCGCTGCGTCAACCCAGAGGAAACCTCAGGCTCTTCAGCACGCCCCACTCCACGGGTGGGCCGGCTGTGGCGTGCACACTCAGGAGGCAAACGCGAAACTCCTTCTGCACGCCCCACCCACGGGAGGGCCGGCCGTGGCGACACACTCAGAGGCAAATGCAAACCCTTCTGCACGCCCACTCCACGGGTGGGCCGGCCGTGGCGGCACACCCAGAGGCAAACGTAGGCTCTTCTGCACGCCTCACCCACGGGTAAGCTGGTCGCTAAGGCCAACCCAGAAGAAACTGCAGGCCCTTCTGCACGCTTCACCCACGGGTGGGCTGGCCGTGGCGGCACACCCAGAGTGTAATCGCAGGACCTATTGCACTCCCACCCACGGGTAGGCCGGCCGTGGCGGCACACCCAGAGGCAACCGTGAGGGCCTTTCTGCACACTCACCCACTGGTGGGCCGCCATGGCTGCACACTCAGAGGCAAACGCAAACCCTTCTTCACGCTTCACCCACGGGTGGGCCGGCCGTGGCGGCACACCCAGAGGCAACCGTGAGGCTCCTTCTGCACGCTTCACCCACGGGTGGGCCGGCCGTGGCGGCACACCCAGAGGCACACCCAAACAGTTCTGCACGCCTACTCCACGGGTGGGTTGGTCGCTATGCCAACCCAGAGGGAAACCGTGAGGTTCTTCTGCACGCCTCACCCACGGGTAGGCCGGCCGTGGTGGCACACCCAGAGGCAAACGCAAACCCTTCTGCACGCCTCACTCCACGGGTGGGCCGGCCGTGGCGGCACACCCAGAGGCACACGCAAACAGTTCTGCACGCCCCACCTACGGGTGGGTTGGTCGTTGCGCCAACTTAGAAGAAACTGCAGGCTCTTTCTGCACTCCCCACCCACGGTGGGTTGGCCGTGGCGGCACACCCAGAGGTAACCGTAGGCTCTTCTGCACGCCCTCAACCACGTGGTAGGCCGGCCGTGGCTGCACACCCAGAGGCAAACGCAGGGCCTTCTGCAAACCCACCCACGGGTGGGCCGGCCGTGGCGGCACACCCAGAGGTAAACGCAGGCCCTCACTGCACGCCTACCCACGGGTGGCTCGCCGTGGCGGCACAACCAGAGGCAAACGCAGGCTCTTCTGCACGCCCCACCCAGGGGTGGGCCTACCGTGGCGGCACAGCCAGGGGGAATGTCAGTCTCTTCTGCACGCCCACTCCACGGGTGGGCCGGCCGTGGCGGCACACCCAGAGCCACACGCAGGCTCCTTCTGCACGCCTCACTCCAGGGGTGGGCCGGCCGTGGCGGCACACCCAGAGGCACACGCAAACAGTTCTGCACGCCCACCCACGGGTAAGCTGGTCGTTGCGCCAACCCAGAAGAAACTGCAGGTCTGTCTGCACGCCTCACCCAGGGGTGTGTTGGCCGGGCGGCACACCCAGATGTAACCGCAGGCCCTTCTGCACTCCACCCACGGGTAGGCCGGCCGTGGCTGCAGACCCAGAGGCAAACGCAGTTCTTCTGCACGCCCCCCCACCCACTGGTGGGCCCGTTGTGGCGTGCACACCCTGAGGAAACCGCAGGCCCTTCTGCACGCCAACCACGGGTGGGCCGGCCGTGGCGGCACACCCAGAGGCAACCGCAGGCCCTTATGCACGCCCACCCACGGGTGGGCCGGCCGTGGCGGCACACCCAAAGGCACACGCAAACAGTTCTGCACGCCTACCCACGGTGGGTTGGTCGCTGCGCCAACCCTGAGGAAACCGCAGGCTCTTCTGCACGCCTCACTCCACGGGTGGGCCGGCTGTGGCGGCACACTCAGAGGCAAACGCGAACCTCTTCTGCACGCCCCACCCATCGGAGGGCCGGCTGTGGCGACACACTCAGAGGCAAATGCAAACCCTTCTGCACGCCCCACCCACGGGTGGGCCGGCCGTGGCGGCACACCCAGAGGTAACCGCAGGCCCTTCTGCACGCCCCCCAACCACGGGTAGGCCGGCCGTGGCTGCACACCCAGAGGCAAACGCAGGTTCTTCTGCACGCCTTCACCCACGGGTGGGCTCGCCGTGGCGGCACAACCAGAGGCAAACGCAGGCTCTTTCTGCACGCCTCACCCAGGGGTGGGCCGGCCGTGGCTGCACATTCAGAGGCACACGCAAACAGTTCTGCACGCCTACCCACGGTGGGTCGGCCGTAGCGGCACACCCAGAGGCAACCGTGAGGCTCTTCTGCACGCCCCACCCACGGTGGGTCGGCCGGGCGGCACACCCAGAGCCACACCCAAACAGTTCTGCACGCCCACCCACGGGTGGGCCGGCCGTGGCGGCACACCCAGAGGCACACGCTAACAGTTCTGCACGCCCACCCACGGGTAAGCTGGTCGCTGCGTCATCCCAGAAGAAAACGCAGGTTCTTTCTGCACGCCCTCACCCACGTGGTGGGCTGGCCGTGGCGGCACACCCAGATGTACCCCGCAGGCTCCTTCTGCACTCCCACCCACGGGTAGGCCGGCCGTGGCTGCACACCCAGAGGCAACCGCAGGGCCTTCTGCACACCCACCAACGGTTGGGCCGGGCCGTGGCGGCACACCCAGGAGCAACCGCAGGCCCCACTGCACGCTTCACTCCATCGGGTGGGCCGGCCGTGGCGGCACACCCAGAGCCACACGCAAACAGTTCTGCACGCCCACCCAGGGGTGGGCCGGCCGTGGCGGCACACCCAGAGGCACACGCAAACAGTTCTGCACGCCCCACCCATCGGGTAAGCTGGTCGCTAGCGCCAACCCAGAAAAAATTGCAGGCTCTTCTGCACGCTTCACCCACGGGTGGGCTGGCCGTGGCGGCACACCCAGAGGTAAACGCAGGCCCTTCTGCACGCCCAACCACGGGTAGGCCGGCCGTGGCTGCACACCCAGAGGCAAACGCAGGGCCTTCTGCAAATCTCCACTCCACGGGTGGGCCGGCCGTGGCGGCACACCCAGAGGTAAACGCAGGCTCCCACTGCACGCCCCACCCACGGGTGGGCCCGCCGTGGCGGCACAACCAGAGGCAAACGTGAGGTTCTTCTGCACGCCCACCCAGGGGTGGGCCGGCCGTGGGCGGCACAACCAGAGGCAACCGTGAGGGCTCTTCTGCACGCCCACACACGGGTGGGCTCACCGTGGCGTGCACAGCCAGGGGGAACGCCAGGCCAATCTGCACGCCTTCACTGAACGGTGTGGGCCGGCCGTGGGCGGGCACACCCAGAGCCACACGCAGGCCCTTCTGCACGCCTACCCAGGGGTGGGCCGGCCGTGGCGGCACACCCAGAGGCACACGCAAACAGTTCTGCACGCCCACCCACGGGTAAGCTGGTCGCTATGGCCAACCCAGAAGAAACTGCAGGCCTGTCTGCACGCTTCACCCATCGGGTGTGTTGGCCGTGGGCGGCACACCCAGATGTAACCGCGAGGCCCTTTCTGCACTCCACCCACGGGTAGGCCGGCCGTGGCTGCAGACCCAGAGGCAAACGCAGGCTCTTCTGCACGCCTCCACCCACTGGTGGGCCTGCTGTGGCGGCACACCCAGAGGCAACCGCAGGCCCTTCTGCACGCCAACCACGGGTGGGCCGGCCGTGGCGGCACACCCAGAGGCAACCGCAGGCCCTTATGCACGCTTCACCCACGGGTGGGCCGTCCGTGGCGTGCACACCCAAAGGCACACGCAAACAGTTCTGCACGCCCACCCACGGTGTGGGTTGGTCGCTAAGGCCAACCCAGAGGAAACCTCAGGCTCTTTCTGCACGCTTCACCCACGGGTGGGCCGGCTGTGGCGGCACACTCAGAGGCAAACGCAAACCCTTCTGCACGCCCCCACCCACGGGAGGGCCGGCCGTGGCGACACACTCAGAGGCAAATGCAAACCCTTCTGCACGCCTACCCAGGGGTGGGCCGGCCGTGGCGGCACACCCAGAGGCACACGCTAACAGTTCTGCACGCCCCACCCATCGTGGTAAGCTGGTCGCTGCGCCATCCCAGAAGAAAACGCAGGCTCTTTCTGCACGCCCCCACCCACGGGTGGGTTGGCCGTGGGCGGCACAACCAGATGTACCCGCAGGCCCTTCTGCACTCCCCACCCACGGGTAGGCCGGCCGTGGCTGCACACCCAGAGGCAACCGCAGGGCCTTCTGCACACCCACCAACGGTTGGGCCGGCCGTGGCGGCACACCCAGGAGCAACCGCAGGCCCTACTGCACGCCTACCCATCGGGTGGGCCGGCCGTGGCGGCACACCCAGAGCCACACGCAAACAGTTCTGCACGCCCACCCAGGGGTGGGCCGGCCGTGGCGGCACACCCAGAGGCACACGCAAACAGTTCTGCACGCCCACCCACGGGTAAGCTGGTCGCTAGCGCCAACCCAGAAGAAATTGTAGGCTCTTCTGCACGCCTACCCATCGGGTGGGCTGGCCGTGGCGGCACACCCAGAGGTAAACGCAGGCCCTTCTGCACGCCCCAACCACGGGTAGGCCGGCCGTGGCTGCACACCCAGAGGCAAACGCAGGGCCTTCTGCAACTCACCCACGGGTGGGCCGGCCGTGGCGGCACACCCAGAGGCAACGCAGGCCTCACTGCACGCCCCACCCACGGGTGGGCTCCGCCGTGGCGGCACAACCAGAGGCAAACGCAGGCTCTTCTGCACGCCTACCCAGGGTGGGCCGGCCGTGGCGGCACAACCAGAGGCAACCGTGAGGGCTCTTCTGCACGCCCCACACACGTGGTGGGCTCTACCGTGGCGTGCACAGCCAGGGGGAACGCCAGGCCAATCTGCACGCCTACCTCAACGGGTGGGCCGGCCGTGGCGGCACACCCAGAGCCACACGCAGGCTCCTTCTGCACGCCTACTCCAGGGTGGGCCGGCCGTGGGCGTGCACACCCAGAGGCACACGCAAACAGTTCTGCACGCCCACCCACGGGTAAGCTGGTCGCTAAGGCCAACCCAGAAGAAACTGCAGGCCCGCTCTGCACGCTTCACTCCACGGGTGTGTTGGCCGTGGGCGTGCACACCTAGATGTAACTGCAGGCCCTTCTGCACTCCACCCACGGGTAGGCCGGCCGTGGCTGCAGACCCAGAGGCAAACGCAGGCTCTTCTGCACGCCCCACCCACTGGTGGGCCCGCTAGGCGGCACACCCAGAGGCAACCGCAGGCCCTTCTGCACGCCAACCACGGGTGGGCCGGCCGTGGCGGCACACCCAGAGGCAACCGCAGGCCCTTATGCACGCCACCCACGGGTGGGCCGTCCGTGGCGTGCACACCCAAAGGCACACGCAAACAGTTCTTGCACGCCTACCCACGGTGGGTTGGTCGTTGCGCCAACCCAGAGGAAACTCTCAGGCTCTTTCTGCACGCCTACTCCACGGGTGGGCCGGCTGTGGCGGCACACTCAGGAGGCAAACGCGAAATCCCTTCTGCACGCCCCACCCACGGGAGGGCCGCCCTGGCGACACACTCAGAGGCAAATGCAAACCCTTCTGCACGCCTTCACCCACGGGTGGGCCGGCCGTGGCGGCACACCCAGAGGCAAACGCAGGCCCTTCTGCACGCCCCACACACGGGTAAGCTGGTCGCTAAGGCCAACCCAGAAGAAACTGCAGGCCCTTCTGCACGTTCACCCACGTGGTGGGCTGGCCGTGGCGGCACACCCAGAGGTAATCGCAGGACCTATTGCACTCCCACCCACGGTAGGCCGGCCGTGGGCGGCACACCTAGAGGCAACCGCAGGGCCTTCTGCACACCCACCCACTGGTGGGCCGCCATGGCGGCACACTCAGAGGCAAACGCAAACCCTTCTTCACGCCCACCCACGGGTGGGCCGGCCGTGGCGGCACACCCAGAGGAAACCGTAGGCTCCTTCTGCACGCCTCACCCACGGGTGGGCCGGCCGTGGCGGCACACCCAGAGGCACACCCAAAGAGTTCTGCACGCCCCACCTGGCGTGGTGGGTTGGTCGCTAGCGCCAACCCAGAGGAAACCGTAGGCTCTTCTGCACGCCCCACCCACGGGTAGGCCGGCCGTGGCGGCACACCCAGAGGCAAACGCAAACCCTTCTGCACGCCTACCCACGGGTGGGCCGGCCGTGGCGTGCACACCCATAGGCACACGCAAACAGTTCTGCACGCCCCACCCACGGGTGGGTTGGTCGCTGCGCCAACTTAGAAGAAACTGCAGGCTCTTTCTGCACGCCTACCCACGGGTGGGCTGGCCGTGGCGGCACACCCAGAGGTAACCGCAGGCTCTTCTGCACGCCCAACCACGGGTAGGCCGGCCGTGGCTGCACACCCAGAGGCAAACGCAGGGCCTTCTGCAACCTACCCACGGGTGGGCCGGCCGTGGCGGCACACCCAGAGGCAAACGCAGGCTCTCACTGAACGCCTACCCACGGGTGGGCTCGCCGTGGCGGCACAACCAGAGGCAAACGCAGGCTCTTCTGCACGCTTCACCCACGGGTGGGCTCTACCGTGGGCGTGCACAGCCAGGGGGAACGCCAGTCCCTTCTGCACGCTTCACCCACGGTGGGCCGGCCGTGGCGGCACACCCAGAGCCACACGCGAACAGTTCTGCACGCCCACCCAGGGGTGGGCTGGCCGTGGCGGCACACCCAGAGGCACACGCAAACAGTTCTGCACGCCCACCCACGAATAAACTGGTCGCTAAGGCCAACCCAGAAGAAACTGCAGGCCCGCTCTGCACGCCTTCACCCACGGGTGTGCTGGCCGTGGCGGCACACCCAGATGTAACCGCAGGCCCTTCTGCACTCCACCCACGGGTAGGCCGGCCGTGGCTGCACACCCAGAGGCAACCCCAGGGCCTTCTGCACGCCCACCCACTGATGGGCCGGCCGTGGCGGCACACCCAGAGGCAACCGTAGGCCCTTCTGCACGCTTCACCCACGGTGGGCCGGCCGTGGCGGCACACCCAGAGCCACACGCAAACAGTTCTGCACGCCTACCCACGGGTGGGTTGGTCGTTGCGCCAACCCAGAGGAAACCGCGAGGTTCTTCTGCACGCCCCACTCCACGGGTGGGCTGGCCGTGGGCGCACACCCAGAGGCACACACAAACAGTTCTGCACGCCCACCCACGTGGTAGGCCGGCCGGGCGTGCACACCCAGAGGCACACCCAAACAGTTCTTCACGCCTCACCCACGGGTGGGTCGGCCGTGGCGGCACACCCAGAGGCACACGCAAACAGTTCTGCACGCCCACCCACGGGTAAGCTGGTCATTGCGCCATCCCAGAAGAAAACGCAGGTTCTTCTGCACGCCTTCACCCACGGGTGGGCTGGCCGTGGCGGCACACCCAGATGTACACGCAGGCCCTTCGGCACTCCCACCCACGGGTAGGCCGGCCGTGGCTGCACACCCAGAGGCAGCCGCAGGGCCTTCTGCACACCCACCAACGGTTGGGCCGGCCGTGGCGGCACACCCAGGAGCAACCGCAGGCCCCACTGCACGCCTACCCACGGGTGGGCCGGCCGTGGCGGCACACCCAGAGCCACACGCAAACAGTTCTGCACGCCCACCCACGGGTGGGCCGGCCGCGGCGGCACACCCAGAGGCACACGCAAACAGTTCTGCACGCCCCACCCACGGGTAAGCTGGTCGCTAGCGCCAACCCAGAAAAAAATTGCAGGTTTTTCTGCACGCCCCACCCACGGGTGGGCTGGACGTGGCGGCACACCCAGAGGTAAACGCAGGCCCTTCTGCACGCCCCAACCACGTGGTAGGCCGGCCGTGGCTGCACACCCAGAGGCAAACGCAGGGCCTTCTGCAACCTACCCACGGGTGGGCCGGCCGTGGCGGCACACCCAGAGGTAACGAGGCTCCCACTGCACGCCTACCCACGGGTGGGCTCCGCCGTGGGCGTGCACAACCAGAGGCAAACGCAGGCCCTTCTGCACGCCTCACTCCAGGGGTGGGCCGGCCGTGGCGGCACACCCAGAGGCAACCGTAGGGTTTTCTGCACGCCTACACACGGGTGGGCCTACCGTGGCGGCACAGCCAGGGGGAACGCCAGGCCAATCTGCACGCTTCACCAACGGGTGGGCCGGCCGTGGCGGCACACCCAGAGCCACACGCAGGCCCTTCTGCACTCCCACCCAGGGGTGGGCCGGCCGTGGCGGCACACCCAGAGGCACACGCAAACAGTTCTGCACGCCCACCCACGGGTAAGCTGGTCGCTGCGCCAACCCAGAAGAAACTGCAGGCTCGTCTGCACGCTTCACCCACGGGTGTGCTGGCCGTGGCGGCACACCCAGATGTAACCGCAGGCCCTTCTGCACTCCACCCACGGGTAGGCCGTCCGCTGCTGCAGACCCAGAGGCAAACGCAGGCTCTTCTGCACGCCTCCACCCACTGGTGGGCCCGCTGTGGCGTGCACACTCCAGAGGCAACCGCAGGCCCTTCTGCACGCCAACCACGGGTGGGCCGGCCGTGGCGGCACACCCAGAGGTAACCGCAGGCGCTTGCACGCCTACCCAGGGGTGGGCCGGCCGTGGCTGCACATTCAGAGGCACACGCAAACAGTTCTGCACGCCTCACCCACGTGGTAGGCCGGCCGTGGCTGCACACCCAGAGGCAACCGCAGGGCCTTCTGCACACCCACCAACGGTTGGGCCGGCCGGGCGGCACACCCAGGAGCAACCGCAGGCCCCACTGCACGCCCCACCCACGGGTGGGCCGGCCGTGGCGGCACACCCAGAGCCACACGCAAACAGTTCTGCACGCCCACCCAGGGGTGGGCCGGCCGTGGCGGCACACCCAGAGGCACACGCAAACAGTTCTGCACGCCCCACCCACGGGTAAGCTGGTCGCTAGCGCCAACCCAGAAGAAATTGTAGGCTCTTTCTGCACGCCCCACCCACGGGTGGGCTGGCCGTGGCGGCACACCCAGAGGTAAACGCAGGCCCTTCTGCACGCCCCCAACCACGTGGTAGGCCGGCCGTGGCTGCACACCCAGAGGCAAACGCAGGGCCTTCTGCAACCTACTCCACGGGTGGGCCGGCCGTGGCGGCACACCCAGAGGTGAACGCAGGTCTCACTGCACGCCCACCCACGGGTGGGCTCGCCGTGGGCGGCACAACCAGAGGCAAACGCAGGCCCTTCTGCACGCCTACCCAGGGGTGGGCCGGCCGTGGCGGCACACCCAGAGGCAACCGCGAGGGCTCTTCTGCACGCCCCACACACGGGTGGGCCTACCGTGGCGGCACAGACAGGGGGAACGTCAGGCCAATCTGCACGCCCACCAACGGGTGGGCCGGCCGTGGCGGCACACCCAGAGCCACACGCAGGCCCTTCTGCACTCTCTTACCCAGGGTGGGCCGGCCGTGGCGGCACACCCAGAGGCACACGCGAACAGTTCTGCACGCCCACCCACGGGTAAGCTGGTCGTTGCGCCAACCCAGAAGAAACTGCAGGCCCGTCTGCACGCTTCACCCACGGGTGTGCTGGCCGTGGCGGCACACCCAGATGTAACCGCAGGCCCTTCTGCACTCCACCCACGGGTAGGCCGTCCGTTGCTGCAGACCCAGAGGCAAACGCAGGCTCTTCTGCACGCCCCACCCACTGGTGGGCCCGTTGTATGCGGCACACCCAGAGGCAACCGCAGGCCCTTCTGCACGCCAACCACGGGTGGGCCGGCCGTGGCGGCACACCCAGAGGCAACCGCAGGCCCTTATGCACGCCTTCACCCATCGGGTGGGCCGGCCGTGGCGGCACACCCAAAGGCACACGCAAACAGTTCTGCACGCCTACCCACGTAGTGGGTTGGTCGCTAGCGCCAACCCTGAGGAAACCGCGAGGCTCTTTCTGCACGCTTCACCCACGGGTGGGCCGGCTGTGGCGGCACACTCAGAGGCAAACGCAAACCCTTCTGCACGCCCCACCCACGGGAGGGCCGGCCGTGGCGACACACTCAGAGGCAAATGCAAACCCTTCTGCACGCTTCACCCACGGGTGGGCCGGCCGTGGCGGCACACCCAGAGGCAAACGCAGGCCCTTCTGCACTCTCCACCCACGGGTAAGCTGGTCGCTGCATCAACCCAGAAGAAACTGCAGGCCCTTCTGCACGCTCACCCACGGGTGGGCTGGCCGTAGCGGCACACCCAGAGGTAATCGCAGGCCCTATTGCACTCCCACCCACGGGTAGGCCGGCTGTGGCGGCACACCCAGAGGCAACCGCAGGGCCTTCTGCACACCCACCCACTGGTGGGCCAGCCATGGCGGCACACTCAGAGGCAAACGCAAACCCTTCTTCACGCCCACCCACGGGTGGGCCGGCCGTGGCGGCACACCCAGAGGCAACCGCAGGCCCTTCTGCACGCCCACCCACGGGTGGGCCGGCCGTGGCGGCACACCCAGAGGCACACCCAAACAGTTCTGCACGCCTACCCACGAATGGGTTGGTCGCTGCGTCAACCCAGAGGAAACCGTAGGCTCTTCTGCACGCCTCCACCCACGGGTAGGCCGGCCGTCCCGGCACACCCAGAGGCAAACGCAAACCCTTCTGCACGCTTCACCCACGGGTGGGCCGGCCGTGGCGGCACACCCAGAGGCACACGCAAACAGTTCTGCACGCCCACCTACGGGTGGGTTGGTCGCTGTGTCAACTTAGAAGAAACTGCAGGCTCTTCTGCACGCTCTCCACCCACGGGTGGGCTGGCCGTGGTGGCACACCCAGAGGTAAACGCAGGCCCTTATGCATGCCCACCCACGGGTAGTCCGGCCGTGGCTGCACACCCAGAGGCAACCGCAGGGCCTTCTGAACACCCACCAACGGGTGGGCCGGCCGTGGCGGCACACTCAGAGGCAACGCAACCCTTCGCACGCCCCCCACCCACGGGTGGGTCGGCCGTGGCGGCACACTAAGAGGCAAACGCAAACACTTCTGCACGCCCACCCACGGGTGGGCCGGCCGTGGCGGCACACCCAGAGGCAAACGCAGGCCCTTCTGCACGCCTACACACGGGTGGGCTCTACCGTGGCGGCACAGCCAGGGGGAACGCTCAGTCTCTTCTGCACGCCCCACCCACGGGTGGGCCGGCCGTGGCGGCACACCCAGAGCCACACGCGAACAAGTTCTGCACGCCCACCCAGGGGTGGGCTGGCCGTGGCGGCAAACCCAGAGCCACACGCAAACAGTTCTGCACGCTCACACACGGGTGGGCCGACCGTGGCGGCACACCCAGAGGCACACGCAACAAGTTTCTGCTCGCCCACCTACAGGTGGGCTGGTCGCTAGCGCCAACCCAGAGGCAAACCGCAGGCTCTTCTGCACGCCCCACCCACAGGTGGGCCGGCCGTGGCGGCTCACACAGGGGCAACAGCAGGCCCTTCTGTACGCCACTCCACGGGTGGGTCGGCCGAGCGTGCACACCCAGGGGCACAGGCAAATAGTTCTCCACGCTTCACCCACGGGTGGGCCGGCCGTGGCTGCACACCCAGGGGCAACCGCAGGCCCTTCTGCACGCCCACCCACAGGTGAGCCGGCTGTGGCGGCACACCCATAGCCACATGCAAACAGTTCTGCACGCCGCACTCCACGTGGTCGGCCGGCCATGGTTGCACACCCAGAGGCAACCGTAGGGTTTTCTGCACGCCCCCCACCCACTGGTGGGCCGGCCGTGGGCGGCAGACACAGAGGGAACCGTAGGCTCTTCTGCATGCCACCCACGGGTGGGCCGGCCGTGGCGGCACACCCAGAGGCTACCGCCGGCCCTTATGCACGCCTCTACTCACGGGTGGGCCGGCCGGGCGGGCACACCCAAAGGCACACGCAAACAGTTCTGCACGCCTACCCGCGTGTGGGTTGGTCGCTGCGCCAACCCTGAGGAAACCGTAGGCTCTTCTGCACGCCTACCCACGTGGTGGGCCGGCTGTGGCGGCACACTCAGAGGCAAACGCAACCCCTTCTGCACGCCTCACCCACGGGTGGGCCGGCCGTGGCGGCACACCCAGAGGCACACCCAAACCCTTCTGCATCGCTTACCCACGGGTGGAAGCCGCCCGTGGCGGCACACCCAGAGGCACACGCAAACAGTTCTGCACGCCCACCCACGAATAAACTGGTCGTTGCGTCAACCCAGAAGAAACTGCAGGCCCGTCTGCACGCCCACCCACGGGTGTGCTGGCCGTGGCGGCACACCCAGATGTAACCGCAGGCCCTTCTGCACTCCACCCACTGATGGGCCGGCCGTGGCGGCACACCCAGAGGCAACCGCAGGCCCTTCTGCACGCCTCACCCATCGTGGTGGGCCGGCCGTGGCGGCACACCCAGAGCCACACGCAAACAGTTCTGCACGCCCACTCACGGGTGGGTTGGTCGCTAGCGCCAACCCAGAGGAAACCGTGAGGTTCTTCTGCACGCCCACTCCACGGGTGGGCTGGCCGTGGCGGCACACCCAGAGGCACACACAAACAGTTCTGCACGCCCACCCACGGGTAGGCCGGCCGTGGCGGCACACCCAGAGGCACACCCAAATACGTTCTTTCACGCCTCACCCACGGGTGGGTCGGCCGTGGCGGCACACCCAGAGGCACACGCAAACAGTTCTGCACGCCCACCCACGGGTAAGCTGGTCATTGCGCCATCCCAGAAGAAAACGCAGGCCCTTCTGCACTCTCCACCCACGGGTAGGCCGGCCGTGGCTGCACACCCAGAGGCAGCCGCAGGGCCTTCTGCACACCCACTAACGGGTTGGGTCGGGCCGTGGCGGCCCACCCAGGAGCAACCGCAGGCCCCACTGCACGCCTACCCATCGGTGGGTCGGCCGTGGGCGGCACACCCAGAGCCACACGCAAACAGTTCTGCACGCCTACCCACGTGGTGGGTCGGCCGGGCGGCACACCCAGAGGCACACGCAAACAGTTCTGCACGCCCACCCACGGGTAAGCTGGTCGCTAAGGCCAACCGAGAAAAAAATTGCAGGCTCTTCTGCACGCCTTCACCCACGGGTGAGCTGGACGGGCGGCACACCCAGAGGTAAACGCAGGCCCTTCTGCACGCCCAACCACGGGTGGGCCGGCCGTGGCTGCACACCCAGAGGCAAACGCAGGGCCTTCTGCAAACTCCACTCCACGGGTGGGCCGGCCGTGGGCGTGCACACCCAGAGGCAATCGCAGGGCTCCCACTGCACGCCCACCCACGGGTGGGCCCGCCGTGGCGGCACAACCAGAGGCAAACGCAGGCCCTTCTGCACGCCTACCCAGGGTGGGCCGGCCGTGGGCGGCACACCCAGAGGCAACCGTAGGGCTCTTTCTGCACGCCCCACACACGGGTGGGCCTACCGTGGCGGCACAGCCAGGGGGAACGTCAGGCCAATCTGCACGCCTCACTAACGTGGTGGGCCGGCCGTGGCGGCACACCCAGAGCCACACGCAGGCCCTTCTGCACTCCCCACCCAGGGGTGGGCCGGCCGTGGCGGCACACCCAGAGGCACACGCAAACAGTTCTGCACGCCACCCACGGGTAAGCTGGTCGCTAAGCGCCAACCCAGAAGAAACTGCAGGCCCGCTCTGCACGCCTTCACCCACGGGTGTGCTGGCCGTGGCGGCACACCCAGATGTAACCGCAGGCCCTTCTGCACTCCACCCACGGGTAGGCCGTCCGTTGCTGCAGACCCAGAGGCAAACGCAGGCTCTTCTGCACGCTTCACCCACTGGTGGGCCCGCTGTGGCGGCACACCCAGAGGCAACCGCAGGCCCTTCTGCACGCCAACCACGGGTGGGTCGGCCGTGGGCGTGCACACCCAGAGGTAACCGTAGGCTCTTTCTGCACGCCCACCCAGGGGTGGGCCGGCCGTGGCTGCACATTCAGAGGCACACGCAAACAGTTCTGCACGCTTCACCCACGGGTAGGCCGGCCGTGGCTGCACACCCAGAGGCAACCGCAGGGCCTTCAGCACACCCACCAACGGTTGGGCCGGCCGTGGCGGCACACCCAGGAGCAACCGCAGGCCCCACTGCACGCCCACCCACGGGTGGGCCGGCCGTGGCGGCACACCCAGAGCCACACGCAAACAGTTCTGCACGCCCACCCAGGGGTGGGCCGGCCGTGGCGGCACACCCAGAGGCACACGCAAACAGTTCTGCACGCCCACCCACGGGTAAGCTGGTCGCTGCGCCAACCCAGAAGAAATTGTAGGCTCTTCTGCACGCCCCACTCCACGGGTGGGCTGGCCGTGGCGGCACACCCAGAGGTAAACGCAGGCCCTTCTGCACTCTCCAACCACGGGTAGGCCGGCCGTGGCTGCACACCCAGAGGCAAACGCAGGGCCTTCTGCAAACCCACCCACGGGTGGGCCGGCCGTGGCGGCACACCCAGAGGTAAACGCAGGTCTCACTGCACGCCCCACCCACGGGTGGGCTCGCCGTGGCGGCACAACCAGAGGCAAACGCAGGCCCTTCTGCACGCTTCACCCAGGGGTGGGCCGGCCGTGGCGGCACACCCAGAGGCAACCGTGAGGGCCTTCTGCACGCCTACACACGTGGTGGGCTCTACCGTGGCGGCACAGCCAGGGGAACGTCAGGCCAATCTGCACGCCCCACCAACGGGTGGGCCGGCCGTGGCGGCACACCCAGAGCCACACGCAGGCCCTTCTGCACTCCCCACCCAGGGTGGGCCGGCCGTGGCGGCACACCCAGAGGCACACGCAAACAGTTCTGCACGCCCACCCACGGGTAAGCTGGTCGCTAGCGCCAACCCAGAAGAAACTGCAGGCCTGCTCTGCACGCCTACCCACGTGGTGTGCTGGCCGTGGCGGCACACCCAGATGTAACCGCAGGCCCTTCTGCACTCCACCCACGGGTAGGCCGTCCGTTGCTGCAGACCCAGAGGCAAACGCGAGGCTCTTCTGCACGCCCCACCCACTGGTGGGCCTGCTAGGCGGCACACCCAGAGGCAACCGCAGGCCCTTATGCACGCCCACTCCACGGGTGGGCCGGCCGTGGCGGCACACCCAAAGGCACACGCAAACAGTTCTGCACGCCTCACCTACGGTGGGTTGGTCGCTGCGCCAACCCTGAGGAAACCGCGAGGCTCTTCTGCACTCCCCCCCCACCCACGGGAGGGCCGGCCGTGGCGACACACTCAGAGGCAAATGCAAACCCTTCTGCACGCCTTCACTCCAGGGGTGGGCCGGCCGTGGCGGCACACCCAGAGGCAAACGCAGGCCCTTCTGCACTCCCCCCACCCACGGGTAAGCTGGTCGCTAGCGTCAACCCAGAAGAAACTGCAGGCCCTTCTGCACGTTCACTCCACGGGTGGGTTGGCCGTAGCGTGCACACCCAGAGGTAATCGCAGGCCCTATTGCACTCCCACCCACGGGTAGGCCGGCCGTGGGCGTGCACACCCAGAGGCAACCGCAGGGCCTTCTGCACACCCACCCACTGGTGGGCCAGCCATGGCGGCACACTCAGAGGCAAACGCAAACCCTTCTTCACGCCTCACCCACGTGGTGGGTCGGCCGTGGCGGCACACCCAGAGGCAACCGCAGGCCCTTCTGCACGCTTCACCCACGGGTGGGCCGGCCGTGGCGGCACACCCAGAGGCACACCCAAACAGTTCTGCACGCCCACCTACGAATGGGTTGGTCGCTGCGCCAACCCAGAGGAAACCGCAGGCCCTTCTGCACGCCCACTCCACGGGTAGGCCGGCCGTCCCGGCACACCCAGAGGCAAACGCAAACCCTTCTGCACGCCCACTCCACGGGTGGGCCGGCCGTGGCGGCACACCCAGAGGCACACGCAAACAGTTCTGCACGCCCACCTACGGGTGGGTTGGTCGCTGCGTCAACTTAGAAGAAACTGCAGGCTCTTCTGCACGCCTTCACCCACGGGTGGGCTGGCCGTGGTGGCACACCCAGAGGTAAACGCAGGCCCTTCTGCATGCCCACCCACGGGTAGTCCGGCCGTGGCTGCACACCCAGAGGCAACCGTGAGGGCCTTCTGAACACCCACCAACGGGTGGGCCGGCCGTGGCGGCACACTCAGAGGCAAACGCAAACCCTTCGGCACGCCCCCCACCCACGGGTGGGTCGGCCGTGGCGGCACACTAAGAGGCAAACGCAAACACTTCTGCACGCCCACTCCACGGGTGGGCCGGCCGTGGCGGCACACCCAGAGGCAAACGCAGGCCCTTCTGCACGCCTACACACGGGTGGGCCTACCGTGGCGGCACAGCCAGGGGGGAACGCCAGTTCTTCTGCACGCCCACCCACGGGTGGGCCGGCCGTGGCGGCACACCCAGAGCCACACGCAAATAGTTCTGCATCGCCTACCCAGGGTGGGCTGGCCGTGGCGGCAAACCCAGAGCCACACGCAAACAGTTCTGCACGCTCACACACGGGTGGGCCGACCGTGGCGGCACACCCAGAGGCACACGCAAACAGTTCTGCTCGCCCACCTACAGGTGGGCTGGTCGCTAGCGCCAACCCAGAGGCAACCGCAGGTTCTTCTGCACGCCTACCCACAGGTGGGCCGGCCGCGGGCGTGCTCACACAGGGGCAACAGTAGGCTCTTCTGCACGCTTCACCCACGGGTGGGCCGGCCGTAGCGGCACACCCAGGGGCACAGGCAAATAGTTCTCCACGCCTCACTCCATCGGGTGGGCCGGCCGTGGCTGCACACCCAGGGGCAACTGCGAGGCTCTTCTGCACGCCCACCCACAGGTGAGCCGGCTGTGGCGGCACACCCATAGCCACATGCAAACAGTTCTGCACGCCGCGACTCCACGGGTCGGCCGGCCATGGTTGCACACCCAGAGGCAACCGTAGGGTTTTCTGCACGCCCACCCACTGGTGGGCCGGCCGTGGCGGCAGACACAGAGGGAACCGTGAGGCTCCTTCTGCATGCCACCCACGGGTGGGTCGGCCGTGGGCGGCACACCCAGAGGCAACCGCCGGCCCTTATGCACGCTTCACTCACGGGTGGGCCGGCCGTGGCGGCACACCCAAAGGCACACGCAAACAGTTCTTGCACGCCTACCCGCGTTGTGGGTTGGTCGCTGCGCCAACCCTGAGGAAACCGCAGGCTCTTCTGCACGCCTCACTCCACGGGTGGGCCGGCTGTGGCGGCACACTCAGAGGCAAACGCAACTCCCTTCTGCATCGCCTACCCACGGGTGGGCCGCCGTGGCGGCACACCCAGAGGCACACCCAAACCCTTCTGCACGCTTACCCACGGGTGGTCGCCCCGTGGCGGCACACCCAGAGGCACACGCAAACCCTCTGCACTCTCACCCACGGGTAAGCTGGTCGTTGCGCCAACCCAGAAGAAACTGCAGGCCCTTCTGCACGCTCACCCACGGGTGGGCTGGCCGTGGCGGCACACCCAGAGGTAATCGCAGGCCCTTATGCACTCCCACCCACGGGTAGGCCAGCCGGGCGGCACACTCCAGTGGCAACCGTAGGGCCTTCTGCACACTCCACCCACGGGTGGGCCGGCCGTGGCGGCACACCCAGGGGAAAATGCAGGCTCTACTGCACGCCCACCCACGGGTGGGCCGGCCGTGGTGGCACACCCAAAGGCACACGCAAACAGTTCTGCACGCCCACCCACGGGTGGGCCGGCCGTGGCGGCACACCCAATGGCAAACGCAAACAGTTCTGCACGCCCACCCACGGGTAAGCTGGTCGCTAGCGCCAACCCAGAAGAAACTGCAGGCCCGTCTGCACGCCCCCCCACCCACGGGTGTGCTGGCCGTGGCGGCACACCCAGATGTAACCGCAGGCCCTTCTGCACTCCACCCACGGGTAGGCCGGCCGTGGCGGCACACCCAGAGGCAACCGCAGGCCCTTCTGCACGCCTCACCCATCGTGGTAGGCCGGCCGTGGCGGCACACCCAGAGGCAAACGCAAACCCTTCTGCACGCCCACTCCACGGGTGGGCCGGCCGTGGCGGCACACCCAGAGGCACACGCAAACAGTTCTGCACGCCTACCCACGGGTGGGTTGGTTGTTGCGCCAACTTAGAAGAAACTGCAGGCCCTTCTGCACGCCCACCCACGGGTGAGCTGGCCGTGGCGGCACACCCAGAGGTAAACGCAGGTTCTTCTGCATGCCCACCCACGGGTAGTCCGGCCGTGGCTGCACACCCAGAGGCAACCGCAGGGTTTTCTGAACACCCACCAACGGGTGGGTCGGCCGTGGTGGCACATTAAGAGGCAAACGCAAACACTTCTGCACGCCCACTCCACGGGTGGGCCGGCCGTGGCGGCACACCCAGAGGCACACGCAAACAGTTCTGCACGCCCACCCACGGGTGGGCCTACCGTGGCGGCACACCCAGAGGCACACGCAAACAGTTCTGCACGCCCACCCACGGGTAAGCTGGTCGCTAGCGCCAACCCAGAAGAAATTGTAGGCTCTTTTCTGCACGCCTACCCACGGGTGGGCTGGCCGTGGCGGCACACCCAGAGGTAACCGCAGGCTCTTCTGCACGCCCCCAACCACGGGTAGGCCGGCCGTGGCTGCACACTCAGAGGCACACGCAAACAGTTCTGCACGCCTACCCACGGTTGGTCGGCCGAAGCGGCACACCCAGAGGCAACCGCAGGGCCTTCTGCACGCCTACTCCATCGGTAGTGGGCCGGCCGTGGCGGCACACTCCAGAGCCACACGCAAACAGTTCTGCACGCCCACTCCACGGGTGGGCCGACCGTGGCGGCACACCCAGAGGCACATGCAAACAGTTCTGCACGCCCACCTACAGGTGGGCTGGTCGCTGCGCCAACCCAGAGGCAACCGTGAGGCTCTTCTGCACGCCTCCACCCACAGGTGGGTCGGCCGAAGCGCTCACACAGGGGCAAACGTAGGCTCTTTCTGCACGCCTCACTCCACGGGTGGGCCGGCCGAGCGCACACCCAGGGGCACAGGCAAATAGTTCTCCACGCCTACCCACGGGTGAGCCGGCCGCTGCGTAAACCCAGAGGCAACCGCAGACCCTTCTGCACGCCTTCGCCCACGGCTTGGCCGGCCGTGGGCGGGCACACCCAGGGGCAAACGCAGGCCCTTCTCCACGCCTTCACCCACGGGTGGGCCGGCCGTGGCGGCACACCCAAAGGCACACGCATCAGTTCTGCACGCCCACCCGCGTGTGGGGTTGCTCGTTGCATCAAACCTGAGGAAACCGTAGGCTCTTCTGCACGCCTCACCCATCGGGTGGACCGGCCGTGGCGGACACCCAGAGGCACACGCAAACCCTTCTGCACGCTTACCCACGGGTGGGCCGGCCGTGGCGGCACACCCACAGGCACACGCAAACAGTTCTGCACGCCCAGCTACGGGTGGGTTGGTCGTTGCGCCAACTTAGAAGAAACTGCAGGCCCTTCTGCACGCTTCACCCACGGGTGGGCTGGCCGTGGCGGCACACCCAGAGGTAATCGCAGGCCCTTCTGCACGCCCACCCACGGGTAGGCCAGCCGTGGCGGCACACCCAGAGGCAACCACAGGGCCTTCTGCACACCCACCCACGGGTGGGCCGGCCGTGGCGGCACACCCAGGGGAAAATGCAGGCCCTACTGCACGCCCCACCCACGGGTGGGCCGGCCGTGGCGGCACACCCAAAGGCACACGCAAACAGTTCTGCACGCCCACCCACGGGTGGGCCGGCCGTGGCGGCACACCCAATGGCAAACGCAAACAGTTCTGCACGCCCACCCACGGGTAAGCTGGTCGTTGCGCCAACCCAGAAGAAACTGCAGGCCCGTTCTGCACGCTTCACCCACGGGTGTGCTGGCCGTGGCGGCACACCCAGATGTAACCGCAGGCCCTTCTGCACTCCACCCACGGGTAGGCCGGCCGTGGCGGCACACCCAGAGGCAACCGCAGGCCCTTCTGCACGCCCACCCACGGGTAGGCCGGCCGTGGCGGCACACTCAGAGGCAAACGCAAACCCTTCTGCACGCCCACTCCACGGGTGGGCCGGCCGTGGCGGCACACCCAGAGGCACACGCAAACAGTTCTGCACGCCCCACCTACGGGTGGGTTGGTCGTTAGCGTCAACTTAGAAGAAACTGTAGGCTCTTCTGCACGCCCTCACCCACGGGTGAGCTGGCCGTGGCGGCACACCCAGAGGTAAACGCAGGTTCTTCTGCATGCCCACCCACGGGTAGTCCGGCCGTGGCTGCACACCCAGAGGCAACCGCAGGGCCTTCTGAACACCCACCAACGGGTGGGTCGGCCGTGGTGGCACATTAAGAGGCAAACGCAAACACTTCTGCACGCCCACCCACGGGTGGGCCGGCCGTGGCGGCACACCCAGAGGCACACGCAAACAGTTCTGCACGCCCACCCACGGGTGGGCCTACCGTGGCGGCACACCCAGAGGCACACGCAAACAGTTCTGCACGCCCACCCACGGGTAAGCTGGTCGTTGCGCCAACCCAGAAGAAATTGTAGGTTCTTTCTGCACGCCCACCCACTGGTGGGCTGGCCGTGGCGGCACACCCAGAGGTAACCGCAGGCCCTTCTGCACGCCCAACCACGGGTAGGCCGGCCGTGGCTGCACACTCAGAGGCACACGCAAACTGTTCTGCACGCCCACTCCACGGTTGGTCGGCCGTATCGGCACACCCAGAGGCAACCGCAGGCCTTCTGCACGCCCCACCCACGAGTGGGCCGGCCGTGGCGGCACCCCCAGAGCCACACGCAAACAGTTCTGCACGCCCACTCCACGGGTGGGCCGACCGTGGCGGCACACCCAGAGACACATGCAAACAGTTCTGCACGCCCACCTACAGGTGGGCTGGTCGCTGCGCCAACCCAGGAGGCAACCGCGAGGTTTCTTCTGCACGCCCCACCCACAGGTGGGCCGGCCGAAGCGTGCTCACACAGGGGCAACCGTAGGCTCCTTCTGCACGTCTCACCCACGGGTGGGCCGGCCGTAGCGGCACACCCAGGGGCACAGGCAAATAGTTTCTCCACGCCTCACCCACGGGTGAGCCGGCCGCTGCGACACCCAGAGGCAACCGCAGACCCTTCTGCACGCCCGTCCACGGGTTGGCCGGCCGTGGCGGCACACCCAGGGGCAAACGCAAACAGTTCTGCACGCCCACCTGCGTGTGGGTTGGTCGTTGCATCAAACCTGAGGAAACCGCAGGCCCTTCTGCACGCCCACCCACGGGTGGGCCGGCCGTGGCGGCACACCCAGAGCCACACGCAAACCCTTCTGCACGCTTACCCACGGGTGGGCCGGCCGTGGCGGCACACCCAGAGGCACACGCAAACAGTTCTGCACGCCCAGCTACGGGTGGGTTGGTCGTTGCGTCAACTTAGAAGAAACTGCAGGCCCTTATGCACGCTTCACCTACGGGTGGGCTGGCCGTGGCGGCACACCCAGAGGTAATCGTAGGCTCTTCTGCACGCCCCCACCCACGGGTAGGCCAGCCGTGGCGGCACACCCAGAGGCAACCGCAGGGCCTTCTGCACACCCACCCACGGGTGGGCCGGCCGTGGCGGCACACCCAGGGGAAAATGCAGGCCCTACTGCACGCCCCACCCACGGGTGGGCCGGCCGTGGCGGCACACCCAAAGGCACACGCAAACAGTTCTGCACGCCCACCCACGGGTAAGCTGGTCGTTAGCGTCAACCCAGAAGAAACTGCAGGCCCGTCTGCACGCCCACCCACGGGTGTGCTGGCCCTGGCGGCACACCCATATGTAACCGCAGGCCCTTCTGCACTCCACCCACGGGTAGGCCGGCCGTGGCTGCACACCCAGAGGCAACCGCAGGCCCTTCTGCACGCCCCACCCATCGGGTAGGCCGGCCGTGGGCGCACACTCAGAGGCAAACGCAAACCCTTCTTCACGCCCACCCACGGGTGGGCCGGCCGTGGCGGCACACCCAGAGGCAACCGTAGGCTCTTCTGCACGCCCCACCCACGTGGTAGGCCGGCCGTGGCGGCACACTCAGAGGCAAACGCAGACCCTTCTGCACGCCCACCCACGGGTAGGCCGTCCGTTGCTGCAGACCCAGAGGCAAACGCAAACAGTTCTGCACGCCCAGCTACGGGTGGGTTGGTCGCTGCGTCAACTTAGAAGAAACTGCAGGCTCTTCTGCACGCCCACCCACGGGTGGGCTGGCCGTGGCGGCACACCCAGAGGTAAACGCAGGCCCTTCTGCATGCCCACCCACGGGTAGTCCGGCCGTGGCTGCACACCCAGAGGCAACCGTAGGGCTCTTCTGGAACACCCACCAACGGGTGGGTCGGCCGTGGTGGCACATTAAGGGGCAAACGCAAACACTTCTGCACGCTTCACCCATCGGGTGGGTCGGCCGTGGGCGTGCACACCCAGAGGCAAACGTAGGCCTCTTCTGCACGCCCCACACACGGGTGGGCTCTACCGTGGCGGCACAGCCAGGGGAACGTCAGGCCCTTCTGCACGCCTCACCCACGTGGTGGGTCGGCCGTGGCGGCACACCCAGAGCCACACGCAAACAGTTCTGCACGCCCACCCAGGGGTGGGCCGGCCGTGGCGGCACACCCAGAGGCACACGCAAACCCTTCTGCACGCCCCACCCACGGGTAAGCTGGTCGTTAGCGCCAACCCAGAAGAAACTGCAGGCCCGTCTGCACGCCCACCCACGGGTGTGCTGGCCGTGGCGGCACACCCAGAGGCACACGCAAACCCTTCTGCACGCTTACCCACGGGTGGGCCGGCCGTGGCTGCACACCCAGAGGCAACCGTGAGGGTTCTTCTGCACGCCGCACCCTCTGGTGGGCCGGCCGTGGCGGCACACCCAGAGGCAACCGCAGGCCCTTCTTCACTCCCACCCACGGGTGGGCCGGCCGTGTCGGCACACCCAGAGGCAAACGCAGGCCCTTCTGCACGCCCACCCAGGGGTGGGCCGGCCGTGGCGGCACACCCAGAGCCACACGCAAACAGTTCTGCACGCCCACCTACGGGTGGGTTGGTCGCTACGCCAACCCAGAGGAAACCGCAGGCTTTTCTGCACGCCTACCCATCGTGGTAGGCCGGCCGTGGGCGTGCACAATCAGAGGCAAACGCAAACCCTTCTGCACGCTTCACCCACGGGTGGGCCGGCCGTGGCGGCACACTCAGAGGCAAACGCAAACCCTTCTGCACGCCCCACTCCAAGGGTGGGCCGGCCGTGGCGGCACACCCAGAGGCAACCGCAGGCCCTTCTGCACGCCACCCACGGGTGGGCCGGCCGTGGCGGCACACCCAGAGGCACACGCAAACAGTTCTGCACGCCCACCCACGGGTGGGCCGGCCGTGGCGGCACAGCCAGAGGCACACGCAAACACTTCTGCACTCTCCACCCACGGGTGGGCCGGCCGTGGGCGTGCACACCCAGAGGCACACGCAAACAGTTCTGCACGCCCACCCACGGGAAAGCTGGTCGCTAGCGTCAACCCAGAAGAAACTGCAGGCTCTTCTGCACGCCTACCCACGGATGGGCTGGCCGTGGCGGCACACCCAGAGGTAACCGCAGGCCTTTCTGCACTCCCACCCACGGGAGGCCGGCCGTGGCTGCAAACACAGAGGCAACCGCAGGGCCTTCTGAACACCCACCAACGGGTAGGCCAGCCGTGGCGGCACACCCAGAGCCACACGCAAACAGTTCTGCACGCCTACTCCACGGGTGGGTTGGTCGCTAGCGCCAACCCAGATGAAAACCGCAGGCTTTTCTGCACGCTTCACCCACGTGGTAGGCCGGCCGTGGCGGCACACCCAGAGGCACAACCAAACAGTTCTGCACGCCCACCCACGGGTAGGCCGGCCGTGGCGGCACAGCCAGAGGCACACCCAAACAGTTCTGCACGCCCACCCACGGGTGGGCCGGCCGTGGCGGCACACCCAGAGGCACACGCTAACAGTTCTTCACGCCCACCCACGGGTAAGCTGGTCGCTGCGCCATCCCAGAAGAAAACGCAGGCTCTTCTGCACGCCTACCCACGGGTGGGCTGGCCGTGGCGGCACACCCAGATGTACACGCAGGCCCTTCTGCACTCCCACCCACGGGTAGGCCGGCCGTGGCTGCACAACCAGAGGCAGCCGCAGGGCCTTCTGCACACCCACCAACGGTTGGGCCGGCCGTAGCGGCACACCCAGGAACAACCGCAGGCCCCAATGCACGCCCACCCACGGGTGGGCCGGCCGTGGCGGCACACCCAGAGCCACACGCAAACAGTTCTGCACGCTTCACTCCACGTGGTGGGCCGGCCGTGGCGGCACACCCAGAGGCACACGCAAACAGTTCTGCACGCCCACCCACGGGTAAGCTGGTCGCTAAGGCCAACCCAGAAGAAATTGCAGGCTCTTCTGCACGCCTCACCCACGGGTGGGTTGGCCGTGGCGGCACACCCAGAGGTAACCGTAGGCCTCTTCTGCACGCCCCAACCACGGGTAGGCCGGCCGTGGCTGCACACCCAGAGGTGAACGTAGGCCCCACTGCACGCCCCTCCCACGGGTGGGCCCGCCGTGGCGGCACAACCAGAGGCAAACGTAGGCTCTTCTGCACGCCCACCCAGGGGTGGGCCGGCCGTGGCTGCACATTCAGAGGCACACGCAAACAGTTCTGCACGCCCACCCACGGTTGGTCGGCCGAGCGGCACACCCAGAGGCAACCGCAGGGCCTTCTGCACGCCTACTCCACGAGTGGGCCGGCCGTGGCGGCACACCCAGAGACACACGCAAACAGTTCTGCACGCCCACCCACGGGTGGGCCGACCGTGGCGGCACACCCAGAGGCACACGCGAACAGTTCTTGCTCGCCCCACCTACAGGTGGGCTGGTCGCTGCGCCAACCCAGAGGCAACCGTGAGGTTTCTTCTGCACGCCCACCCACAGGTGGGTCGGCCGTGGGCGGGCTCACACAGGGGCAACCGCAGGCTCTTCTGCACGCCTACTCCTCGGGTGGGCCGGCCGTAGCGGCACACCCAGGGGCACAGGCAAATAGTTTCCACGCCTCACCCACGGGTGAGCCGGCCGTTGCGTAAACCCAGAGGCAACCGCAGACCCTTCTGCACGCCTCTGCCCACGGGTTGGCCGGCCGTGGCGGCACACCCAGGGGCAAACGCAGGCCCTTCTGCACGCCCCACCCACGGGTAGGCCGGCCGTGGCTGCACACCCAGGGGCAACCGCAGGCCCTTCTGCACGCCCACCCACAGGTGAGCCGGCTGTGGCGGCACACCCATAGCCACATGCAAACAGTTCTGCACGCGAACCACGTGGTAGGCCGGCCATGGTTGCACACCCAGAGGCAACCGTAGGCCTTCTGCACGCCCACCCACTGGTGGGTCGGCCGGGCGGCAGACACAGAGGCAACCGCAAGCCCTTCTGCATGCCACCCACGGGTGGGCCGGCCGTGGCGGCACACCCAGAAACAACCGCCGGCCCTTATGCACGCCTTCACCCATCGTGGTGGGCCGGCCGTGGCGGCACACCCAAAGGCACACGCAAACAAGTTCTTGCACGCCTACCCGCGTAGTGGGTTGGTCGTTGCGTCAACCCTGAGGAAACCGTAGGCTCTTCTGCACGCCCCCACCCACGGGTGGGCCGGCTGTGGCGGCACACTCAGAGGCAAACGCACCCCTTCTTGCACGCTTCACCCACGGTGGGCCGGCCGTGGCGGCACACCCAGAGGCACACCCAAACCCTTCTGCACGCTTACCCACGGGTGGGCCGGCCGTGGCGGCACACCCAGAGGCACACGCAAACCCTTCTGCACGCCCACCCACGGGTAAGCTGGTCGTTGCGCCAACCCAGAAGAAACTGCAGGCCCTTCTGCACGTTTCACCCACGGGTGGGCTGGCCGTGGCGGAACACCCAGAGGTAATCGCAGGCCCTTTCTGCACTCCCCACCCACGGGTAGGCCAGCCGTGGCGGCACACCCAGTGGCAACCGTGAGGGCCTTCTGCACACTTACCCACGTGGTGGGCCGGCCGTGGCGGCACACCCAGGGGAAAATGCAGGCCCTTCTGCATGCCCACCCACGGGTAGTCCGGCCGTGGCTGCACACCCAGAGGCAACCGTGAGGGCTCTTCGGAACACCCACCAACGGGTGGGTCGGCCGTGGTGGCACATTAAGAGGCAAACGCAAACACTTCTGCACGCTTCACCCATCGGGTGGGCCGGCCGTGGCGGCACACCCAGAGGCACACGCAAACAGTTCTGCACGCCCACCCACGGGTGGGCCTACCGTGGCGGCACACCCAGAGGCACACGCAAACAGTTCTGCACGCCCACCCACGGGTAAGCTGGTCGCTAGCGCCAACCCAGAAGAAATTGCAGGCTCTTCTGCACGCCCCACCCACGGTTGGCTGGCCGTGGCGGCACACCCAGAGGTAACCGCAGGCCCTTCTGCACGCCTCCAACCACGGGTAGGCCGGCCGTGGCTGCACACTCAGAGGCACACGCAAACAGTTCTGCAGGCCCACCCACGGTTGGTCGGCCGTAGCGGCACACCCAGAGGCAACCGTAGGCCTTCTGCACGCCCACCCACGAGTGGGCCGGCCGTGGCGGCACACCCAGAGCCACACGCAAACAGTTCTGCACGCCCACCCACGGGTGGGCCGACCGTGGCGGCAC
>JAKWBO010000618.1:15000-34067 GCA_034336685.1 Luscinia luscinia | reverse complement strand
GAACTGTTTGCGTGTGCCACTATTGTGTGCCGTGGCCGGCCCACCCGTGGGTGGCGTGCAGAACTGTTCGTGTGCCACTGTGTGTGCCGCCCACGGCCGGCCAACCCGTGGGTGGGGCGTGCAGAAGGGTTCTGCGGTTGCCATCTGGGTGTGCCGCCACGCGCCCGGCCCACCCGTGGAGTGGGCGTGCAGGGAACTGTTTGCGTTGCCACTGGGTGTGCCGCCACGGCCGGCCCACCCGTGGAGTGGGCGTGCAGAAGTGTTTGCGTTTGCCACTGGGTGTGCCGCCCGGCCGGCCCACCCGTGGAGTGGGCGTGCAAGAAGTGTTTGCGGTTGCCTCTGGGTGTGCCGCCACGGCCGGCCACACCCGTGGGTGGGCGTGCAGGGCTGTCTGCGTGTGCCACTGGGTGTGCCGCCCACGGCCGGCCCACTCCGTGGGTGGGCGTGCAGAGAATTCTTGCGTGTGCCACTGGGTGTGCCGCCCGGCCGGCCCACCCGTGGGTGGGCGTGCAGAAGGGCCTGCGTGTGCCTCTGGGTGTGCCGCCACGGCCGGCCCACCCGTGGGTGGGCGTGCAGAACGGCCTGCGTGTGCCACTGGGTGTGCCGCCACGGCCGGCCCACCCGTGGGTGGGCGTGCAGAAGGGTTTGCGGTTGCCTCTGGGTGTGCCGCCACGGCCGGCCCACCCGTGGGTGGGCGTGCAGAACTGTCTGCGCGTGTGCCTCTGGGTGTGCCGCCACGGCCGGCCCACCCGTGGGTGAGGCGTGCAGAAGCAGTTTGCGTGTGCCTCTGGGTGTGCCGCCCGGCCGGCCCACCCGTGGGTGGGGCGTGCAGAAGTGCCTGCGTTTGCCTCTGGGTGTGCCGCTACGGCCGGCCCACCCGTGGGTGGGGCGTGCAGAAGGGTTTGCGGTTGCCTCTGGGTGTGCCGCCACGGCCGGCCCACCCGTGGGTGGGCGTGCAGAACTGGTTTGCGTGTGTCACTGGGTGTGCCGCCACGGCCGGCCCACCCGTGGGTGGGCGTGCAGAAGCGGTTTGCGGTGTGCCTCTGGGTGTGCCGCCACGGCCGGCCCACCCGTGGAGTGGGCGTGCAGAACTGGTTTGCGTGTTAGCGCTCTGGGTGTGCCGCCACGGCCGGCCCACCCGTGGAGTGGGCGTGCAGAACTGTTTGCGTGTGCCACTGGGTGTGCCGCCACGGCCGGCCCACCCGTGGGTGGGCGTGCAGAAGTGTCTGCGGTTGCCTCTGGGTGTGCCGCCACGGCCGGCCCACCCGTGGAGTGGGCGTGCAGAAGGGTTTGCGGTTGCCTCTGGGTGTGCCGCCACGGCCGGCCCACCCGTGGGTGGGCGTGCAGAAGCGGTTTGCGTGTGCCTCTGGGTGTGCCGCCACGGCCGGCCCACCCGTGGAGTGGGCGTGCAGAACTGTTTGCGTGTGCCTCTGGGTGTGCCGCTACGGCCGGCCCACCCGTGGGTGGGCGTGCAGAAGGGCCTGCGGTTGCCTCTGGGTGTGCCGCCAGCGGCCAGCCCACCCGTGGGTGGGCGTGCAGAACTGTTCGCGTGTTGCCTCTGGGTGTGCCGCCACGGCCGGCCCACCCGTGGGTGAAGCGTGCAGAAGGGCCTGCGTTTGCCTCTGGGTGTGCCGCCACGGCCGGCCCACCCGTGGGTGGGCGTGCAGAAGTGCTTGCGTGTGCCTCTGGGTGTGCCGCCACGGCCGGCCCACCCGTGGAGTGGGCGTGCAGAAGCCTGTTTGCGTTTGCCTCTGGGTGTGCCGCCACGGCCGGCCCACCCGTGGGTGGGCGTGCAGAACGTGTTTGCGTGTTGCCTCTGGGTGTGCCGCCACGGCCGGCCCACCCGTGGAGTGGGCGTGCAGAAGGGTTTGCGTGTTGCCTCTGGGTGTGCCGCCACGGCCGGCCCACCGTGGGTGGGCGTGCAGAACTGGTTTGCGTGTGCCTCTGGGTGTGCCGCCACGGCCGGCCCACCCGTGGGTGGGCGTGCAGAAGCGACCTGCGGTTGCCTCTGGGTGTGCCGCCATGGCCGGCCCACCCGTGGGTGGGCGTGCAGAAAGGACTGCGGTTGCCTCTGGGTGTGCCGCCACGACCGGCCCACCCGTGGGTGGGCGTGCAGAAGCTGTTTGCGGTGTGCCTCTGGGTGTGCCGCTACGGCCGGCCCACCCGTGGGTGGGGCGTGCAGAAGGGCCTGCGGTTGCCCCTGGGTGTGCCGCCACGGCCGGCCCACCCGTGGGTGGGAGTGCAGAAGGGCCTGCGTGTGGCCTCTGGGTGTGCCGCCCACGGCCGACCCACCCGTGGGTGGGCGTGCAGAAGAGGCCTGGTGTTGACTCTGGGTGTGCCGCCACGGCCGGCCCACCCGTGGGTGGGCGTGCAGAAGAGCCTGCGTTTGCCTCTGGATTGTGCCGCATGCGGCCGGCCCACCGATGGGTAGGCGTGCAGAAGGGTTTCGCGGTTGCGCTCTGGGTGTGCCGCCACGGCCGGCCCACCCGTGGGTGGGCGTGCAGAAGGGCCGCGTGTGCCTCTGGATGTGCCGCCACGGCCGGCCCACCCGTGGGTGGGCGTGCAAAATTCTTGGCGTGTGCCACTGGGTGTGCCGCCACGGCCGGCCCACCAGTGGGTGAGGCGTGCAAGAAGGGCCTGCGTGTGCCCCTGGGTGTGCCGCCACGGCCGGCCCACCCGTGGAGTGGGGCGTGCAGAACTGTTTGCGTGTGCCACTAGGTGTGCCGCCACGGCCGGCCCACCCGTGGGTGGGCGTGCAGAAGGAGCCTGGGGTTGCCTCTGGGTGTGCCGCCACGGCCGGCCCACCCGTGGGTGGGCGTGCAGAAGGGCCTGCGGTGTGCCTCTGGGTGTGCCGCCACGGCCGGCCCACCCGTGGGTGGGGCGTGCAGAACTGTTTGCGTGTTGCCACTGGATGTGCCGCCACGGCCGGCCCACCCGTGGGTGGGCGTGCAGAAGAGGCCTGCGGTTGCCTCTGGGTGTGCCGCCACGGCCGGCCCACCCGTGGGTGGGCGTGCAGAAGAGCCTGCGTGTGCCTCTGGGTGTGCCGCCACGGCCGGCCCACCCGTGGGTAGGCGTGCAGAACGGTCTGCGTGTGCCACTGGGTGTGCCGCCACGGCCGGCCCACCCGTGGGTGGGCGTGCAGAAGGGTTTGCGGTTGCCTCTGGGTGTGCCGCCACGGCCGGCCCACCCGTGGGTGGGCGTGCAGAACTGTTTGCGTGTGCCTCTGGGTGTGCCGCCACGGCCGGCCCACCCGTGGGTGGGCGTGCAGAACTGTTTGCGTGTGCCACTGGGTGTGCCGCCACGGCCGGCCCACCCGTGGGTGGGCGTGCAGAAGGTTTGCGTGTTGCCTCTGGGTGTGCCGCCACGGCCGGCCCACCCGTGGGTGGGCGTGCAGAACAGCTGCGTGTGCCACTGGGTGTGCCGCCACGGCCGGCCCACCCGTGGGTGGGCGTGCAGAAGGTTGCGGTGTGCCTCTGGGTGTGCCGCCACGGCCGGCCCACCCGTGGGTGGGGCGTGCAGAACGTGCTTGCGTGTGCCACTGGGTGTGCCGCCACGGCCGGCCCACCCGTGGGTGGGCGTGCAGAAGTGCCTGCGTGTGCCTCTGGGTGTGCCGCCACGGCCGGCCCACCCGTGGGTGGGCGTGCAGAAGTGTCTGCGTGTGCCACTGGGTGTGCCGCCACGGCCGGCCCCACCCGTGGGTGGGCGTGCAGAAAAGTGCCTGCGTTTGCCTCTGGGTGTGCCGCCCGCGGCTGACCCACCCGTGGGTGGGGCGTGCAGAAGGGCCTGCGGTTGCCTCTGGGTGTGCCGCCACGGCCGGCCCACCCGTGGCTGGGCGTGCAGAACTGTTTGCGTGTACCACTGGGTGTGCCGCCGCGGCCGGCCCCACCACGTGGAGTGGCGTGCAAGAACTGTTTGCGTGTGCCACTGGATGTGCCGCCACGGCCGGCCCACCCGTGGAGTGGGCGTGCAGAAGGGTTTGCGGTTGCCTCTGGGTATGCCGCCACGGCCGGCCCACCCGTGGGTGAGCCTGCAGAGCGGCCTGCGGTTGCCACTCTGGGTGTGCCGCCACGGCCGGCCCACCCGTAGAGTGGGGCGTGCAGAAGGGCCTGCGTGTGCCCTTGGGTGTGCCGCCACGGCCGGCCCACCCGTGGGTGGGCGTGCAGGAAGCTTCTGCGTGTGCCACTGGGTGTGCACGCCACGGCCAGCCCACCACGTGGGTAGGCGTGCAGAAGGGCCTGCAGTTGCCTCTGGGTGTGCCGCCACGGCCGGCCCACCGATGGGTAGGCGTGCAGAACTGTTTGCGTGTGCCTCTGGGTGTGCCACGGCCGGCCCATTCCGATGGGTGGAGTGTGCAGAAGGGCCTGCGGTTGCACTCTGGTTGTGCACGCCACGGCCGGCCCACCCGTGAGTTGGCGTGCAGAACTGTTGCGTGTGCCACTGGTGTGCCGCCCACGGCCGGCCCACCCGTGGAGTGGGCGTGCAGAACTGTTTGCGGTTGCCACTGGGTGTGCAGCCACGGCCGGCCCACCCGTGGGTGGGCGTGCAGAACTGTTTGCGTGTGCCACTGGGTGTGCCGCCACGGCCGGCCCACCCGTGGGTGGCGTGCAGAAGGCTTTGCGTGTTGCCTCTGGGTGTGCCGCCACGGCCGACCACTCCGTGGTTGGGCGTGCAGAAGAGGCCTGCGTGTGCCACTGGGTGTGCCGCCCGGCCCGGCCACCCGTGGAGTGGGGCGTGCAGAACTGGCCTGCGTGTTGCCTCTGGGTGTGCCGCCACGGCCGGCCCACCACGTGGGTGAGGCGTGCAGAACTGACTGCGTGTGCCTCTGGTTGTGCCGCCACGGCCGGCCCACCCGTGGGTGGGCGTGCAGAACTGCCTGCGTTTGACCTCTGGGTGTGCCGCCACGGCCGGCCCACCCGTGGGTAGGCGTGCAGAAGGGCCTGCCTCGCTGCCCCTGGGTGTGCCGCCAGCCCGGCCCACCCGTGGGTAGGCGTGCAGAACTGTTTCGTGTGCCACTAGGTGTGCCGCCCGGCCGGCCCACCCGTGGAGTGGGAGTGCAGAAGGGCCTCGCGGTTGCCTCTGGGTGTGCCGCACGGCCGGCCCACCGTGGGTAGGCGTGCAAATTTGGTTTGCGTGTGCCACTGGATGTGCCGCCACGGCGGCCCACCCGTGGGTGGGGCGTGCAGAAGGGTTTGCGGTTGCCTCTCGGTGTGCCGCCAGGCCGGCCCACCCGTGGGTGGGGACGTGCAGAAGAGCCTCACGGTGTGCCTCTGGGTGTGCATACGGCCGACCCACCCGTGGGTGAGCGTGCAGAACTGTCTGCGGTGTGCCACTGGATGTGCGCCACGGCCGGCCCACCCGTGAATGGGGCGTGCAGAACTGTTTGCGTGTGCCACTGGGTGTGCCGCCACGGCCCGGCCCACCCGTGGGTAGGCGTGCAGAAGGGTTTGCGGTTGTCTCAGGGTGTGCCGCCACGGCGGCCACCATGGGTGGGCGTGCAGAAAGGCCTCGGTTGCCTCTGGGTGTGCTGCCACGGCGGCCCACCCGTGGGTGGGCGTGCAAGAACTACTGCGTGTGCCACTGGATGTGCCGCCCGGCCGACCCACCCGTGGGTGGGCGTGCAGAACTGTTTGCGTGTGCCACTGGGTGTGCCGCCCGCGACCGGCCCACCCGTGGGTAGGCGTGCAAGAACAGTTGCGTGTGCCACTGGTGTGCCGCCCGGCCGGCCCACCCGTGGGTGGGCGTGCAAACTTGTTGCGTGTGCCACTGGGTGTGCCGCCACGGCCGGCCCCACCCGTGGGTGAGGCGTGCAGAAGGGCCTGCGGTTTGCCTCTGGGTGTGCCGCCCACGGCCGGCCCACCCGTGGGTGGGCGTGCAGAAGGGCCTGCGATTGCCTCTGGGTGTGCCCGCAACGGCCGGCCCACCCGTGGGTGGGCGTGCAGAAGTTTCTGCAGGTGCCTCTGAATGTGTGCAGCAATGGCGGTCCACCCGTGGGTGGGCGTGCAGAAAGTGTCTGAGGTTGCCCCTGGGTGTGCCGCCAGCGGCCGGCCCCACCACGATGGAGTGAGGCGTGCAGAAGTGTCTGCGGGTGTCGCTGTGTATGCCGCCTTGCGGCCGGCCCACCCGTGGGTGGGCGTGCAGAAGAAGTGTCTGGCGTTTCCTCTGGGTGTTCAGCAATGGAGGGCCCACCGGTGGGTAGGCGTGCAAGAAATGTCTGCCGGTGCCTCTGGGTGTGCAGCAATGGCCGGCCCACCAGTAGGAAGGCGTGCAGAAGTGTCTGGGGTTGCCTCTGGGTGTGCCGCCCGGCCGGCCCACCCGTGGGTGGGCGTGCAGAAGGGCTTGCGGTTGCCTCTGGGTGTGCCGCCACGGCCGACCCACTCTGTGGGTAGGCGTGCAGAAGGGCCTGCGTGTGCCTCTGGGTGTGCCACCACGGCCGGCCCACCACGTGGGTGGGGCGTGCGAATGGCTCACGTGTGGCCTCTGGGTGTGTACCGCCACGGCCGGCCCACCCGTGCGTGGGCGTGCAGAAGGGCTCTGCGGTGTGCCTCTGGGTGTGCCGCACTACGGCCGGCCCACCAAGTGGGTGAAGCGTGCAGAAGAACCTGCGGTTGCCTCTGGGTGTGCCGCCACGGCCGGCCCACCACGTGGGTAGGCGTGCAGAAGGGCCTGCGTTTGCCTCTGGGTGTTCTGCCTACGGCCGGCCCACCCGTGGAGTGAGGCGTGCAGAGGCATGACTGCAGTGTGCCACTGGGTGTGCCGCCACGGCCGGCCCACCCGTGGGTGGGGCGTGCAGAAGGTGTTTGCGATTGCCTCTGGGTGTGCCACGCCAGCCGGCCCACCGTGGGTGAGGCGTGCAGAAGAGGCCTGCGGTTGCCTCTGGGTGTGCATACGGCCGGCCCACCCGTGGAGTGGGCGTGCAAACTGTTTGCGTGTGCCACTGGGTGTGCCGCCCGCGGCCGACCCACCCACGTGGAGTAGGCGTGCAGAACTGTTTGCGTGTGCCACTGGGTGTGCCGCCACGGCCGGCCCACCCGTGGGTGGGCGTGCAAGGAACTGTTTGCGTGTTGCCATCTGGGTGTGCCCCGCCACGGCCGGCCCACCGCGTGGAGTGGGGCGTGCAGAACTGACTGCGTGTTGCCACTGGGTGTGCCGCCACGGCCCGGCCCCACCCGTGGGTGGAGCGTGCAGAACGTGTTTGCGTGTGCCACTGGGATGTGCAGCACGGCCCGGCCCACCCGTGGGTGGGCGTGCAGAACTGTTTCACGTGTGCCACTGGGTGTGCCGCCACGGCCGGCCCACCCGTGGAGTGGGCGTGCAGAAAGGGTTTGCGGTTGCCTCTGGGTGTGCCGCCTGACCAGACCCACCCGTGGGTGGAGATGCTGCAGAAGGGCCTGCGGTTGCCTCTGGGTGTGCCGCCACGGCCGGCCCACTCTGTGGGTGGTGTGCAGAAGGGCCTGCGTGTGCCACTAGGTGTGCCGCCACGGCCGGCCCACCCGTGGGTGGGGCATGCAGAAGTGTCTGCCGGTGCCTCTGGGTGTGCAGCAATGGCGGCCCACCAGTAGGAAGGCGTGCAGAAGTGTCTGGGGTTGCCTCTGACTGTGCCGCCACGGCCGGCCCACCCGTGGGTAGGCGTGCAAGTGTTTGCGTGTGCCACTGGGTGTGCCGCCACGGCCGGCCCACCCGTGGAGTGGCGTGCTAGAACTGTTTCGCGGTTGCCTCTGGGTGTGCCGCCACGGCAGGCCCACCCGTGCGTGGGGCGTGCAGAAGGGCCTGCGTGAGCCTCTGGTGTGCCGCCACGGCGGAGCCACCCGTGGGTGGGGCGTGCAGAACCGTTTGCGTGTTGACTCTGGGTGTGCCGCCACGGCCGGCCCACCCGTGGAGTGGGCGTGCAGAAGGGCCTGCGGTTGCCTCTGGATGTGCCGCCCGGCCGGCCCACCCGTGGGTGGGCGTGCAGAAGAGCCTGCGTGTGCCTCTGGAGTGTGCCGCCACGGCCGGCCCACCCGTGGGTGGTCGTTCAGAAGGGCCTTGCGTTTGCCCTGGGTGTGCCGCCACGGCCGGCCCACCCGTGGGTGAGGCGTGCGAAGAGGCCGCCGGTTGCCTCTGGATTGACGCAGCGATCAGCCCACCCGTGGGTGGCGTGCAAGCTGTTCGCGTGTGCTTCTGGGTGTGTGCCAAGGCGGCCCACCGTGGGTGAGGCGTGCAAAATGTCTGCGGTGCCTCTGGGTGTGCATCAACGGCCGGCCCACCCGTGGGTGGGCGTGCAGAAAGTGTCTGGGGTTTCCTCTGGGTGTTCAGCAATGGGCGGCCCACCCGTGGGTGAGGGCGTGCAGAAAGTGTCTGCGGTGCCTCTGGGTGTGCAGCAATGGCCGGACCACCAGTAGGAGGCGTGCAGAAGTGTCTGGGGTTGCCTCTGGCTGTGCCGCCACGGCCAGCCCACCCGTGGGTGAAGGCGTGCAGAACGAGTTTGCGTGTTGCCTCTGGGTGTGCCGCCACGGCCGGCCCACCCGTGGGTGGGCGTGCAGAACTGTTTGCGTTGCCTCTGGGTGTGCCGCCACGGCCGGCCCACCCGTGGGTGGGGCGTGCAGAAAGGCCTGCGTGTGCCTCTGGGTGTGCCGCCACGGCCGGCCCACCCGTGGGTGGGCGTGCAGAACTGTTTGCGTGTGGCCTCTGGGTGTGCCGCCACGGCCGGCCCACCCGTGGGTAGGCGTGCAGAAGGCCTGCGTGTGTGCCTCTGGGTGTGCCGCCACGGCCGGCCCACCCGTGGAGTAGGCGTGCAGAACTGTTTGCGTGTGCCTCTGGGTGTGCCGCCACGGCCGGCCCACCCGTGGGTGGGGCGTGCAGAAGGGCCTTCCGATTTGCCCTGGGTGTGCCGCCACGGCCGGCCCACCCGTGGAGTGGGCGTGCAGAAAAGTGTCTGCGGGTGCCTCTGGAGTGTGCCGCAGCGGCCGGCCCACCAGTGGGTGGGCGTGCAGAAGTGTCTGGGGTTGCCCCTGGGTGTGCCACAACGGCCGGCCCACCCGTGGGTGGGGCGTGCAGAAGAGTGTCTGCGGGTGCCTCTGGGTGTGCACGCAGCGGCCGGCCCACCCGTGGGTGGGGCGTGCAGAAATGTCTGGAGTTTCCTCTGGGTGTTCAGCAATGGACGGCCCACCCGTGGAGTAGGCGTGCAAGAAATGTCTGCGGTGCCTCTGGGTGTGCCTTATGGCCGGCCCACCAGTGGGAGGCGTGCAGAAGTGTCTGGGGTTTGCCTCTGTGTGTGTGCCGCCACGGCCCGGCCCACCCGTAGGTGGGCGTGCAGAAGTGTCTCGCGGTTTGCCTCTGGGTGTGCCGCCACGGCCGGCCCACCCGTGGGTGGGGCGTGCAGAACTGTCTGCGTGTTGCCTCTGGGTGTGCCGCCACGGCCGGCCCACCACGTGGGTGAAGCGTGCAGAAATGTCTTGCGTGTGCCTCTGGGATGTGCCGCCATGGCCGGCCACCCGTGGAGTGGGCGTGCAGAAGTGTTCTGCGGTGTGTCTACTGGGTGTGCCGCCACGGCCGGCCCACCACGTGGGTAGGCGTGCAGAAGAGCTCTGCGGGTTGCCTCTGGGTGTGCCGCCACGGCCGGCCCACCCGATGGTGGGCGTGTTCAGAAGTGTCTGGGGTTGCCTCTGGGTGTGCCGCCACGGCCGGCCCACCCGTGGGAGGGCGTGCAGAAGTGTCTGCGGGTGCCTCTGGGTGTGCCGCCGCGGCCGGCCCACCACGTGGGTGGGCGTGCAGAAATGTCTGCGGGTGCCTCTGGGTGTGCTGCAACGGCCGGCCCACCAGTGGGTGAGGCGTGCAAGAAGATGTCTAGGGTTGCCCCTGGGTGTGCCACAACGGCCGGCCCACCCGTGGGTGGGCGTGCAGAAGTGTCTGCGGGTGTCTCTGTATTGTGCACTAGCGGCCGGCCCACCCGTGGGTGAGGCGTGCAGAAAGTGTCTGAGTTTCCTCTGGGTGTTCCAGCAATGGGCGGCCCACCCGTGGAGTGAGGCGTGCAGAAAGTGTCTGCGGTGCCTCTGGGTGTGCCGCAATGGCGGCCCACCAGTAGGAGGGCGTGCAGAAGTGTCTGGGTTTGCCTCTGTAGTGTGCCGCCAGCGGCGGCCCACCGGTAGGTGGGCGTGCAAAAGTGTCTGGGTTTGCCCCTGGGTGTGCCGCAACAGCCGGCCCACCGTGGGAGAAGCGTCCAAAGTGTCTGGGTTTGCCCCTGGGTGTGCTGCAACGGCCGGCCCTCCGTGGAGTGAACATGCAAGAAGTGTCTTCGGGTGCCTCGGGATGTGCAGCAATGGGCGGCTACCCGTGGGTGGGCGTGCAAAAGTGTCTGCGGGTGTATCTGTGTGTGCCGCAATGGCCGGCCCACCACGTGGAGTAGGCGTGCAGAAGATGTCTGGGGTTTCCCCTGGGTGTGCCGCATAGCGGCCGGCCCACCCGATGGTGGAGTGTTCAGAAGTGTCTGGGTTTGCCTCTGGGTGTGCGCAATGGCGGCCCACCACGTGGGAGAAGCGTGCAGAAGTGTCTGCGGGTGTCTCTGTGTGTGCCGCAGCGGCCGGCCCACCCGTGGAGTGGGGCGTGCAGAAGATGTCTGGGGTTGCCTTTGGGTGTGCCGCCTTGGCCATCCCACCACGTGGTTAGGCGTGCAGAAGTGTCTGGGGTTTCACCTGGGTTTGCCGCAATGGCGGCCCACCCGTGGGTGGGCGTGCAGAAAGTGTCTGAGTTTGCCCATGGGTGTGGCCTTAGCGTCCCGCCCACCCGTAAGTAGGCGTGCAGGAGTGTCTGGGCTTTCCCCTGGGTGTGCCGCAGCGGCCAGCCCACCCGTGGAGTGAGGCGTGCAGAAATGTCTGGGTTTTCCCCTGCGTGTGTCGCAGCGGCCGGCCCACCCGTGGGTGGGGCGTGCAGAAGGTGTCTGGGTTTGCCCCTGGGTGTGCCGCCAACGGCAAGCCCACCACGTTGGAGGGCGTGCAGTAGTGTCTGGGTTTGCCCCTGGGTGTGCCGCAGCGGCCGGCCCACCCGTGGTGGGGCGTGCAGAAATGCCTACGGTTTCCCCTGGGTGTGCCGCCTTGGCGGTCCATCCATGGGTGGGCGTGCAGAAGTGTCTGGGTTTGCCCCTGGGTGTGCCATAGCGGTTATCTTTTTTGGGTGCCGATTGTCTTTTGGATTTCCTGTATAAATAAACAAACTGTGATCAACAGTTCTGGAATAGGAGGATGGATATATTGTGTTAATATGTATTTGGCTTGCGGTCAATGGTATTGTTGTTTATTTGCTGCTGCGTTTCCATGTATTGCTCTGTATTTAAGTTTGCATTTAACAGTTTGTATATGGGCGGTATTTGTAATTCAGTTTGTATCTGTACTTGCCTTTGTATACATTGTTTGGCTGTGTTTTGATGAAGTGTAAATAAAAAAATTCATTCAATTTCAAGTTGAATCTAATGAAGATACCCACTCCTTCTCCCCATCCCCCCGGCTCCTGTCTCTATTTGGTATGATTTATTCATTTTCTTCGCTGTCTTTCTTGCTTTACTTCTCACTTTACATTTCAGTCTATTTCTGGCTTTGCTTTTCTGTTTTGAACTCTGTGTCTCTCTGGTTCTCTAAGTCTATCACTATATCCTTATTTCCCTCTACCACTCTTTCCCTATAAGTCTGTGTCTTTTTCTCCGTTTCTCTAACTGCATCTTACTATTTTCCTTTAACCCCTAAGTCTTTTGCTTTCTCTCTCTTACCCTGTTTCTAACTCTTTCTCTCTCTGACTGTGTTTCTTTTTCTCTAACTCTCTATTTCCCTCTCCCTTTATATTGTCTCCTTCTCTCTTTCTCATTTTATTTCCATATTTCTCTCTATTTCCTTCTCTTTCATTCTCTGTCTGTTCCTCTAATTTTATTCTTTCTCTCCATCTGTTTCTTCATTTCCCTCTATTTCTTTCCCTCCCCCTCTGTTTCCTTTTAACTGTACTTCCTTCTCACTGTATTCCCCCTCTTTCTTGCTCTATTTATTTCTTTCTCTATCTCTCTCTATTTCCCTTTCTCTCGCTCTCTTTTCTCTTTCTAACTTTCTTTTCCTTTCTAGCTTTAAAAAAGCAGCAGTAGAAACTTTCAGGCTCCTGGGAGTAAATTTAAAAATTAAAAAACCTTTAAACATTTAAATAAAAATTTACTCCCCAAGAGCCAGAAAATTTCTACTGCTGCACCAGGCTATTTTTTTCTTCTTTTTATATATAGTATATATAGGCCTTAATTACCAACCCACCCCACCAAGGAAGGCCCGCCCCAGGAAAAAGGCCCCGCCCCAGGATCATAGGCCCCACCCCAGGGGAGGAGCCCCTACCCCCATGGGTGAAGCCCGCCCCAGAAGAGGCTCTGCTCTTGGGCTGTGGCCCCCAGGAGTGTGGCCTCCTTTCCTGGGGTGGGGCCTATTTCTGGTGGGGCGGAACCCCTTTTCCTGGGAGTGCCCCCCTCAGTGGGCAGAATCTTACACGAGGGGCGTGGCCTACTCCCGGGTGAGCACGGCTTTTCCCCAGGAAAGCGCGCCCCTCTCCCCAGTGGGCGAGGCTTCTCCTCCGGTGTCGCGCAATTAGGGTGATGAGAGAACAGGGCAGCCCCAGGTGTGAGCACTTACAGTAAGCAGTCCCAGGTATTCGCAGTGACCATGACGAGGGGCAGGTCCTGCTGGGGGCTCTTTTAGGGAGAGGGTTTCACTGCTCTCTTAGGTATGGAGCTGCTGCGGGAGAGCAGTTTATGGGGGCTTCCAGGGGTTCCTCATGGAGCGGAGGTGAGAGCACCTCACAGGATCTGGGGAGGCGCTGCCATGCGGAGCACTGCTACAGGGAGGTGCTGAGGACAAACTTCTGTGCGAGGAAGCAACTGCTGAACAGGTGAGCCCGTGTGGCTTTGTAGTGGGAACTTGTCTCTTTTCCCTTGTCACTTTTATCTTGTCCATGTCTCCTTGGTGCCCCAGAAAACAATGGGGGCTATGAGGATTACAAGAAATTTAAATTGCAGAGAGTGACCCCTCTTCCGTTATTGTGTGTGTTTAAACTGCGGGAACTAGCCCTCCACCTGTGATTTTAAGGGGACGGACAGAGGCGTGTGGAGTGCGAACAGTGCCGAGCCGAGCTGTGCGGGCGGCCGACGCGAACGAGCCCGTCTCAGCCGCTCAGTTCTCTCCGGGAGGGGACTCGGGGGGCCAGCGGGGCCGCCTGGACCAGTGCCGGCCAACTAGGCGGGCAGCGGCGAAGCGCAGTTCTCCCGCCGGAGGAGCCGCCTGAGGAGCGGTTTTCGCCCTGGGGAGCGCCCCTCCCGCCTCCGCCCGGCGCCGCCTCCCGCCTCCCGCCCGGCGCCGCCTCCCGCCTCCCGCCCGGCGCGCCTCCCTCCGCCGGCGCCGCCTCCCGCCCGGCGCGCCTCCCGCCTCCGCCCGGCGCCTCCCGCCTCCGCCAGCGCCGCCTCCCGCCTCCCGCCCGGCGCCGCCTCCCGCCTCCCGCCCGGCGCCGCCTCCCGCCTCCGCCCAGCGCCGCCTCCCGCCTCCCGCCCGGCGCCGCTCCGCCTCCGCCCGGCGCCTCCGCCTCCGCCCAGCGCCGCCTCCGCCTCCCGCCCGGCGCCGCCTCCGCCTCCCGCCCAGCGCCGCCTCCGCCTCCGCCCGGCGCCGCCTCCCGCCTCCCGCCCGGCGCCGCCTCCCGCCTCCCGCCCGGCGCCGCCTCCCGCCTCCCGCCCGGCGCCGCCTCCCGCCTCCCGCCCGGCGCCGCCTCCCGCCTCCCGCCCGGCGCCGCCTCCCGCCTCCCGCCCGGCGCCGCCTCCCGCCTCCCGCCCGGCGCCTCCCCTCGCCCGGCATGGCCCCGCGCCGGCGGCCGCGTCCCCCGCCCGGCGCCGCGAGCGCGGGGCCGTGCCAAGCGCCTAGTGCCGCCGCTGCAGCAGCCACCCCGCTTACCGCGGGCGACGCCGGCCCGGAGAGTCCCGGCATGCGGCGTTGGGGATGCTTGTGGCTCGTCAGATTGCGCGTGTAAAAGCCATGGAAGGGAAGAAAGGGGAAAAGGTGGCAGGACGGGTAGCTCGTTTTGTTTCTGTGGACTCCTGTCCTGGGACAGCTGCAGAACACTTCGGTTTCAAATAATGCTGCCCCAATCCAGTGAACTTGAATCTTTTTTAGGCACTTTTGGATCCTTCTGATCCATTACCTGCAAGCTGTGGGCTTAGAAACACTTGCCCCTTCTGGATGGGTTTTTACACATACAAATTCGTTTTCTTAGAGAAGCCATCAGGTGTAATGAAAACTTATGGAAAGTGGGTGGGTGGCACACCAGCTGCTAGTAGGTCTTGGGCTTTTCTTCTTTTATTTAACCTGTTCTTTAGAGGGGTCTTCAGCTGGAAAATGGAATGGGGTGGGAGTCGCTTTCCATTTTTTGAAGTATTGCTGTGGATTTTGGTATGTCAAGTGACACCACCAAAATAGGATTGGAAGAACTGAGCTTCAGGACTCTGCACTTAATTCTTTTAATGTGTTTGTGCGGGTGCAGGAAATGCCAAGTGCCAAAGCAATTCCGTGTCTCTAACATTAAGCGCAGCATCTTTATGCCAAGTGCTCGATGTGGGGTTTTCACGTCAGTTTTTATGGTCTAAAGGCTTTTCTTGTGCCCGAAAAGCCGCAAGGATCCTGCCAGAAACAGGCCTTCATTGTGTAGCTGGGATTTTCATTTGCTCTTGGATTCTTCTCTCCAATCTTTTTTGGAGTTCTTGTGCCAGACTGGGGCTGTGACCCCCGAGCCACGCAGGGTCTGTTGCCTTGCTAAATTGGAATGAAATTGGCCAAGTCCGTCAGGAAAGCAAAACCATCCCGGGATTCGTTTGGCCAAAGACGGACCGTGAAGATGTCCGTACTAGCAGTGGGTGCGAGCACCGATACTATTGGGTTGTGTGTCCTTCCTGCTTTCACCTGGGCTGGAAGGATGGGCATGGCTGGCCTGTATTTATCATATGAAAATGATGTTACTAAATTTGTCCATAAAGTTCTGATTATTATTATTATTATTACTCATTTTCTGACAGAAAACATTATCATTTGCCTTTCCCACGTTGTTTTCAGGTGCTGCCCCAGATGGACATCTGTCGTCTCAGACATCGATTCCCTAGGAGGAAGGAGAGGCTTTGCCACACCTGCACAGCTCAGGTGGATGTGACAGAATCGGTGTGGCCTGACAAGGCACGACTAGCTGTCTGCGTTCTGGGCGCCTCCAAACCATTCTCTGTCAGGTTTTGGAGGGATTCTCTTTGGAATTTCTTGCAACGCAGCACCCGGGTGTCCCTTTGTGCGAAGTCCAGTGGTAAAGGATTGAATAACTGACAAGCAGGGTCTGGGATGAAAATGGTTGTTAAAGTTAAGCAAAGAATGCAATAAGAAAAATGAGCATTCTTTTAAAGTCTGAAATCGTTTGGAGTAAAAATGCTGGGAAAAGGCACTTTTGTATTTGAATCGGTGTAACCGGGTAAAATCTATAGTGAGCAATCAGAGCAGAAATGTGAAAGCCGGGATCCTTTGACTTCTGCAGGGAACTTCATTTTCTTTTCCTCCTCTCTTTCAGGACAGGAAAAATCATTACACTACTCCCATCTTTGCCAAAAGCTGTGGTGTTTGAGCAGCCAAAGCCAAGAGGCTTCAGCATCAGGGGTCTGTGCCAGAGGGCTCCTGGTCCTGCCCATGCTGTTGGGTATGTCAGAGGGATGCTGGGTTCCTCTTTTCCTTCCTACTGGGAGTAGCTTCCTAAGGAATCTGGGATTTGGATGAAATGCCAGCTCTCCTGGCGTTCAGGGACGCCAAGGACTGAGGGACTACGTTTACCTGGGGCTTTCCAGCAAGAGGAAATGGGGTGCCAGAGCCGTGTCCCATCAGGCTGCATTTCCTCTTGAGGACAGAGAGTCTGGGCCGGCGAGATCGCCACGGCGCTCGGAAGAGCATTCCAGGGACCAGGGAGCTCGGAATTTCAGGTGCCGCCGGAACCATTGCCTTAGGTCTGCTCCGTCTCTGTCTCTGACCAATGGGATTTGAGCTGGAGAGAGAGGTGCTGTCAGGAACAAAGGTGGAGTAAATCCTTTCTGGGGATGTGCAGCAAAGGACTGAATAGTATGGAAGGAAGTATTTATAAACTCTATAGCTATTTCTCCCAAAATTAAGATGGAGCAGCGATGGGGGTGGTTGGGTTTGGCTGGGCCTGTTATTCTTTGTGCAATTTTTAATTGTTGTACAATTTACTGTCAGTATCTTTCTAACAAAAGCTGTCAGAAATTTAGCTTAAGGATTAGAACATGGGTCCATTCACTGCAAAAATTTGCCAAGGCTGGAGGATTGGGGTGATGGCTGCCCCAGGAAAGGTTACTTATTAATACTGTGTCAGATTTCCCTCAGTGACTCTATGGCTGCGAGTTCACGTTATTCTCACTAGATAACTGGAAATTATTTCAGTATCATTAGAAATTTTAGAAAAATCCAGCTAAAAATATCACCCCTGCTCCCCTTAAGTTAACCCAGTTTTGCCCAGTTAGGAACTGCACCGAGGTGAGGCAGGGAAATGGCATCAGGGAACAGCTGTAAATTCAAAGGCAGAAGAGAAGACGTACCAGCAAAGGAAAGGTTTCACAAAGTATATCTGTGGTCTAATTAATAATAATTTCTGATTCCCCAGTGAGAACACCAACTCACAGTCATTCAGGCCTGACAGTCCCCTGCACGCGGTGAGAGCTCAGCACACATCTGCAGAGCCAAGGCCAGCATCTGAAAGAAGAAAAAACAGAAGAAAAAGGTGACTTCTTTTACTTTAAAGTTCTTTCAGGTTCCTAAAGCCCTAGCAACATCTGCTCTCAATTTTGGTTGGGTGAATCACAGGCAGTGGGCACAGGTCGGGCCATTCATTTAGCTGAAAACCCAGGGTAATTTAGAGGGACACGAGAATTGTTTGCGTGGGAAAATGCGAGGGGTGTCAAGGGGATCGAGGTGGCATTTTGAGGGGATTGCTGAGGTGTCGAAGGCAGCCCGGCAGAGGATTTCCACAGGAAATCCGAGGCCCCAGGCAACACAAAATATCTCCTTTAAAGCTATATCAGGAATCTGGGAGGGTGAGGTGTTTTTCACAGGGAAAAGGGACAATGTTCTTATCCACGGCCCTGGGGCTGGCACCGGGCTTCCGCCTGCTAAAATGCCGAACAGATCAGGATTTCTCCCAGCCGCAAACTTCAACCACCTAGAACCTTGGCTGCCTTTGGTTTGACAAATGCCTTCTGCAAACTGGTATAAGATAATTGAGCTTTGAGGTTTTTTCAGAGGGAAAAGGGCCACCATTCTTTTCCACGGGCCTCTGCCCGAGACCGGATTTCTGCACGCTAAAATTCGGAACAAACCAGGATTTCTCCAAGACGGAAGGTGACACCACTTAGAACCCTGGCTGTTCATCGTTTCCCCATGCCTCCTCCAAACTGATATTAGGAAACTGGAGCATGAGTTTTGTTTCAAAAGGAAAAGGGCCACACTTTGTATTTAGGGTCCGTAGCCGGGAGATGGCTTCTGCCTGCTATGATTCAGAACGGATCAGGATATCTCCCAGATCCAAGCTGCCACCACTTGCATCCTTGGCTGCATTTGGAGTGGCAAACACTTCCTCAAACCGGTATCAGGAATCTGGCAAGGTGAGTTTTGTTGTAGAGGAAAAAGGCCCACGTTCCTGTCCAGGGCCCTGTGGCTGGACTGAGCTTCCGCCTGCTAAAATTCCAAGCGGTTGGGATGTCTGCCAGATCCCAGCTACCGGCAGCTTAGATATTGACTGTGTATGGAGTGCCCAACGACTCCTCCCTACTGATATCAAAAAAATGGGAGAGTGAGTTTTGCTTCACAGGAAAAGAGCCACAGTTTGTGTTTAGAGTTCTGTGGCTGGGATCTGGCTTCTGCCTCCTAAACTTTTGAGCGGATCACAATATCTCTCAGATCCAAGCTGCCGACACTTAGAACCCTGGCTGCTCTTGGAGTGCCATAAGGATCTTCTAAACCGACATTACAAAACTCGAGGTGAAATGTTTGATTCATGAGGAAGTATGGCACCATTAATGTCCAGAGCCCCGTGTCTGAGACTGGGCTTCCGCCTGCTAAAATTCGAACCGTCAGGATTTCTCCTAGAGCGGAATCTGCCGCCATGTAGAAACATGTGTGTTCTTCGGGTACCAAACACCTACTCTAAATTGACATTATGAAAGTCGGGTGAGATTTTTGTTACTCAGGGAACAGAGACAATATTTTTCTCCCATGCCCAGTGAATGAAACAGGGCTTCTGCCTGCTAAATTCCAAACAGTTCAAAATGTCACAGACACAATCTGGAAACATTTAGAATCCTGGCTGTTCTTTGAATTCCAAACACCAGCTCTAAAGTGACATTGCAAAAGTGGTGAAGCGAGCTGTATTTCACAGAGAAACAGGCCCCTATTTTGTGTCCCAGGCCCTGTGCCTGAGACTGAGCTCAGTCTGCTAAAAGTATGAACAAATCCGGATTTTGCCCAAACCTCAGCTGGCACCACTTAGAGCGCTTGCTACCTTTAGAGTAACAACGGCCTCCTCCAAACACATATAAGGAAACGCGGAGGGTATTTTTTGAACTGAAAAGGGCTAATGTTCTTGTCTGGCCCTGTGCCTGAGACTGGGATTCTGCATGCTAAAATTTCCGAGCGGATCAGCGTTTCCCCAGGCATAATCGGACACCATTTAGAACCCTGGTTGTTGTTTGAGTGCCAAAAGCCTACTGTAAATTGACATTAGAAAAGTGCTGAGGTGAGCAGTATTTCAACGAGAAATAGGCCATTATTTGTGTCCAGGACCCTGGGCCAGAGACCGGGCTTCCGCCTGCTAAATTTCTGAACCGATCAGCATTTCTCCCGGACACAAACTGGCACCATTTAGAACCCTGGCTGTTCATTCAGAGCCAAAAGCCTCCTCTAAATAGGCACTAAAAAAGGGGTGAAGTGAACTTTATTTCACAGAGAAATAGGTCCCTGTTTGTGTCCAGTGCCCTGTGCTTGAGACTGGCCTTCTGC
>JAKWBO010000617.1:0-34071 GCA_034336685.1 Luscinia luscinia | reverse complement strand
GCGTGCAGAAGGGTTTGCGGTGTGCCTCTGGGTGTGCCGCCACGGCCGGCCCACCCGTGGGTGGGCGTGCAGAAGGGTCCTGCGGTTGCCTCTGGGTGTGCCGCCACGGCGGCCTACCCGTGGGTGGGCGTGCAGAAGGGCCTGCGTGTGCCTCTGGGTGTGCCGCCACGGCCGGCCCACCCGTGGGTGGGCGTGCAGAAGGCTGTTGCGTGTTGCCTCTGGGTGTGCCGCCACGGCCGGCCCACCCGTGGAGTGGCGTGCAGAGGACTGTTTGCGTGTGCCACTGGGTGTGCCGCCACGGCCGGCCCACCCGTGGAGTGGGCGTGCAGAAAGGGTTTGCGGTTGCCTCTGGGTGTGCCGCCACGGCCGGCCCACCGTGGGTGGGCGTGCAGAAGAGCCTGCGTGTGCCTCTGGGTGTGCCGCCACGGCCGGCCCACCCGTGGGTGGGCGTGCAGAACGGTTTGCGTGTGGCCTCTGGGTGTGCCGCCACGGCCGGCCCACCCGTGGGTGGGCGTGCAGAAAGGGCCTGCGATTGCCTCTGGGTGTGCCGCCACGGCCGGCCCACCCGTGGGTAGGCGTGCAGAAACTGCATGGGTTTGCCACTGGGTGTGCCGCCGCGGCCCGGCCCACCCGTGGGTGGGCGTGCAGAACTGTTTGCGTGTGCCACTGGGTGTGCCGCCCGCGGCCGGCCCACCCGTGGGTGGGCGTGCAGAAGGGCTTGCGAGTTGCCTCTGGGTGTGCCGCCACGGCCGGCCCCACCCGTGGGTGGGCGTGCAGAAGTGCTTGCGGTGTGCCTCTGGGTGTGCCGCCACGACCGGCCCACCCGTGGGTGGCGTGCAGAAGTAGCTTGCGTGTGCCTCTGGGTGTGCCGCCCACGGCCGGCCCACCCGTGGAGTGGGCGTGCAGAACTGTTTGCAGTGTGCCTCTGGGTGTGCCGCCACGGCCGGCCCACCGTGGCGTGGGCGTGCAGAAGGCCTGCGGTGTGCCTCTGGGTGTGCCCACCACGGCCGGCCCACCCGTGGGTGGGCGTGCAGAAAGCGTCCTGCGTGTTGCCTCTGGGTGTGCGCGCCACGGCCGGCCCACCCGTGGAGTGGGCGTGCAGAACTGTTTGCGGTGTGCCTCTGGGTGTGCCGCCACGGCCGGCCCACCGTGGGTGGGCGTGCAGAAAGGCCTGCGTGTTGCCTCTGGGTGTGCCGCCACGGCCGGCCCGCCCGTGGGTGAGCGTGCAGAAAGGCCTGCGGTGTGCCTCTGGGTGTGCCGCCACGGCCGGCCCACCCGTGGAGTGGGCGTGCAGAAGCTGTCTGCGTGTTGCCTCTGGGTGTGCCGCCACGGCCGGCCCACCCGTGGTGTGGCGTGCAGAGGTGTCTGCGGTTGCCTCTGGGTGTGCCGCCACGGCCCGGCCCACCGTGGTGTGGGCGTGCAGAAGACTCTGCGGTGTGCCTCTGGGTGTGCCGCCACGGCCGGCCCACCCGTGGTGGGCGTGCAGAACTGCGGTTGCCTCTGGGTGTGCCGCCACGGCCGGCCACCCGTGGGTGGGGCGTGCAGAAGGGCTCTGCGTGTGCCTCTGGGGTGTGCCGCCACGGCCGGCCCACCCGTGGGTGGGCGTGCAGAAGCTGCTTGCGTGTGCCACTGGGTGTGCCGCCACGGCCGGCCCACCCGTGGGTGGGCGTGCAGAACTGTTTGCGTGTGCCACTGAGTGTGCCGCCACGGCCGGCTCACCCCGTGGGTGGGCGTGCAGAAGGGCCTGCGGTTGCCTCTGGGTGTGCCGCCACGGCCGGCCCACCCGTGGGTAAGGCGTGCAGAAGGGCCTCTGCGTTTGCCTCTGGGTGTGCCGCCACGGCCTGCCTACCCGTGGGTGGGCGTGCAGAAGGTGTCTGCGAGTTGCCTCTGGGTGTGCCGCCACGGCCGGCCCACCCGTGGGTGGGCGTGCAGAACTGTTTGCGTGTGCCACTGGGTGTGCCGCCACGGCCGGCCCACCCGTGGGTGGGCGTGCAGAAGGGTTTGCGGTTGCCTCTGTGTGTGCCGCCACGGCCGGCCCACCCGTGGGTGGTCGTGCAGAAGGGCCTGCGTGTTGCCTCTGGGTGTGCCGCCACGGCCGGCCCACCCGTGGGTGGGCGTGCAGAAGGGCCTGCGGTTGCCTCTGGGTGTGCAGCCACGGCCGGCCCACCCGTGGGTGGGCGTGCAGGACTGTTTGCATGTGCCACTAGGGTGTGCCACCACGGCCGGCTCACCCGTGGGTGGGCGTGCAGTAGGGCTTCTGCGTGTGCCTCTGGGTGTGCCGCCACGGCCGGCCCACCCGTGGGTGGGCGTGCAGAAACGCTTGCGCGTGCCTCTGGGTGTGCCGCCACGGCCGGCCCACCCGTGGGTGGGCGTGCAGAAGGGCCTGCGATTGCCTCTGGGTGTGCCGCCACGGCCGGCCCACCCGTGGGTGGGCGTGCAGAAAGGCCTGCGGTTGCCTCTGGGTGTGCCGCCACGGCCGGCCCACCCGTGGGTGGGCGTGCAGAACTGTTTGCGTGTGCCACTGGGTGTGCCGCCACGGCCGGCCCACCCGTGGGTGGGCGTGCAGAAGGCCTTGCGTGTGCCTCTGGGTGTGCCGCCACGGCCGGCCCACCGGTGGGTGGGCGTGCAGAACTGTTTGCGTGTGCCACTGGGTGTGCCGCCACGGCCGGCCCACCCGTGGGTGGGCGTGCAGAACTGTTTGCGTGTGCCACTGGGTGTGCCGCCACGGCCGGCCCACCCGTGGGTGGGCGTGCAGAAGTGCTTGCGTGTGCCACTGGGTGTGCCGCCACGGCCAGCTCACCCGTGGGTGGGCGTGCAGAAGGGCCTGCGGTTGCCTCTGGGTGTGCCGCCACGGCCGGCCCACCCGTGGGTGGCGTGCAGAACTGTTTGCGTGTGCCACTGGGTGTGCCGTCACGGCTGGCCCACCCGTGGGTGGGGCGTGCAGAAGCTGTCTGCGTGTGCCACTGGGTGTGCCGCCACGGCCGGCTCACCCGTGGGTGGGCGTGCAGAAGGGTTCTGCGGTTGCCTCTGGGTGTGCCGCAGGGCCGGCCCACCCGTGGGTGAGCGTGCAGAAGGGCCTGCGTGTGCCTCTGAGTGTGCCGCCACGGCCGGCCCACCCGTGGGTGGGGCGTGCAGAAGAGGCCTGCGTGTGCGCTCTGGGTGTGCCGCCACGGCCGGCCCACCCGTGGGTGGGCGTGCAGAACTGTTTGCCTGTGCCAGTGGGTGTGCCGCCACGGCTGGCCCACCCGTGGGTGGGCGTGCAGAACTGTTTGCGTGTGCCACTGGGTGTGCCGCCACGGCCGGCTCACCCGTGGGTGGGCGTGCAGAAGGGTTTGCGGTTGCCTCTGGGTGTGCCGCCACGGCCGGCCCACCCGTGGGTGGGCGTGCAGAAGGACCTGCGTGTGCCCTTAAGTGTGCCGCCACGGCCGGCCCACCCGTGGGTGGGCGTGCAGAAGGGCCTGCGGTTGCCTCTGGGTGTGCCGCCACGGCCGGCCCACCCGTGGGTGGGCGTGCAGAAGGGCCTGCGTGTGGCTCTGGGTGTGCCGCCAGGGCCGGCCCACCCGTGGGAGGGCGTGCAGAACTGTTTGCGTGTGCCACTGGGTGTGCCGCCACGGCTGGCCCACCCGTGGGTGGGCGAGCAGAACTGTTTGCGTGTGCCACTGAGTGTGCCGCCACGGCCGGCTCACCCGTGGGTGGGCGTGCAGAAGGGTTTGCGGTTGCCTTTGGGTGTGCCGCAACGGCCGGCCCACCCGTGGGTGGGCGTGCAGAAGGGCCTGCGGGTGCCTCTGGGTGTGCCGCCACGGCCGGCCCACCCGTGGGTGGTCGTACAGAAGGCTTTGCGGTTGCCTCTGGGTGTGCCGCCACGGCCGGCCCACCCGTGGGTGGGCGTGCAGAAGGGCCTGCGGTTGCCTCTGGGTATGACGCCACGGCCGGCCCACCCGTGGGTGGGCGTGCCGAAGGGCCAGCGTGGGGCTCTGGGTGTGCCGCCACGGCCGGCCCACCCATGGGTGGGCGTGCAGAAAGGCCTGCGTTTGCCTTTGGGTGTGCAGCCCTGCCGGACCACTCGTAGGTGGGCGTGTAGAAGGGCCTGGGTTTGCCACTGGGTGTGCCGCCACGGCCGGCCCACCCGTGGGTGGGCGTGCAGAAGTGCCTGCGTTTGCCTCTGGGTGTGCCGCCACGGCCGGCCCACCCGTGGGTGGGCTTGCAGAAGGGCCTGCGGTTGCCACTGTGTGTGCCGCCACGGCCGGCCCACCCGTGGGTGGGCGTGCAGAACTGTTTGCGTGTGCCACTGGGTGTGCTGCCACGGCCGGCTCACCCGTGGGTGGGTGTGCAGAACTGTTTGCGTGTGCCACTGAGTGTGCCGCCACGGCCGGCTCACCCGTGGGTGGGAGTACAGAAGGCTTTGCGGTTGCCTCTGGGTGTGCCGCCACAACCGGCCCACCCCTGGGTGGGCTGCAGAAGGGCCTGCGGTTGCCTCTGGGTGTGCCGCCACGGCCGGACCACCCGTGGGTGGACGTGCAGAAGGGCCTGGGTTTGCCACTTGGTGTGCCGCCACGGCCGGACCACACGTGGGTGGGCGTGCAGAAGGGCCTGCGTTTGCCTCTGGGTGTGCCGCCACGGCCGGCCCACCCGTGGGTGGGCGTGCAGAACTGTTTGCGTGTGCCACTGGCTGTGCCGCTACGGCCGGCCCACCCGTGGGTGGGGCGCGCAGAAGGGCCTGCGTGAGCCTCTGGGTGTGCCGCCACGGCCGGCCCACCCTTGGCTGGGCGTGCAGAACTGCTTGCGTGTGCCACTGGGTGTGCCGCCACGGCTGGCCCACCCGTGGGTGGGCGTGCAGAACTGTTTGCGTGTGCAACTGAGTGTGCCGCCACGGCCGGCTCACCCGTGGGTGGGCGTGCAGAAAGGTTTGCGGTTGCCTCTGGGTGTGCCACCACGGCCGGCCCACCCGTGGGTGGGCGTGCAGAACTGTTTGCGTGTGCCTCTGGGTGTGCCGCCACGGCCGGCCCACCCGTGGGTGGGCGTGCAGAAGGGTTTGCGGTTGCCTCTGGGTGTGCCGCCACGACCGGCCCACCCGTGGCTGAGCGTGCAGAAGGGCCTTTGTGTGCCTCTGGGTGTGCCGCCACGGCCGGCCCACCCGTGGGTGGGCGTGCAGAAGGGCCTGCGTTTGCCTCTTGGTGTGCCGCCACAACCGGCCCACCCGTGGGTGGGCGTGCAGAAGGGCCTGCGTGTGCCTCTGGGTGTGCCGCCACGGCTGGACCACCGGTGGGTGGGCGTGCAGAAGGGCCTGGGTTTGCCACTGGGTGTGCCGCCACGGCCGGACCACCCGTGGGTGGGCGTGCAGAAGTGCCTGCGTTTGTATCTGGGTGTGCCGCCACGGCCGGCCCAAGCGTGGGTGGGCGTGCAGAACTGTTTGCGTGTGCCACTGGCTGTGCCTCCACGGCCAGCTTACCCATGGGTGGGCGTGCAGTAGGGTGTGCGGTTGCCTCCGGGTGTGCCGCCACGGCCGGCCCACCCGTGGGTGGGCGTGCAGAAGGGCCTGCGGTTCCCTCTGGGTGTACCGCCACGGCCGGCCCACCCGTGGGTGGGCGTGCAGAAGGGCCTGCGTGAGCCTCTGGGTGTGCCGCCACGGCCGGCCCACCCGTGGGTGGGCGTGCAGAACTGTTTGAGTGTGCCACTGAGTGTGCCGCCACAGCCGGCTCACCCGTGCGTGGGCGTGCAGAAAGGTTTGCGGTTGCCTCTGGGTGTGCCACCACGGCCGGCCCACCTGTGGGTGGGCGTGCAGAACTGTTTGCGTGTGCCTCTGGGCGTGCCGCCACGGCCGGTCCACCCGTGGGTGGGAGTGCAGAAGGGCTTGCGGTTGCCTCTGGGTGTGCCGCCACGGTCCGCCCACCCGTGGGTGGGCGTGCAGAAGGGCCTGCGGTTGCCTCTGGGTGTGCCGCCACGACCGGCCCACCCGTGGCTGAGCGTGCAGAAGGGCCTTTGTGTGCCACTGGCTGTGCCGCCACGGCCGGTCCACCCGTGGGTGGGAGTGTAGAAGGGTTTGCGGTTGCCTCTGGGTGTGCCGCCACGACCGGCCCACCCGTGGGTGGGCGTGCAGAAGGGCCTTTGTGTGCCTCTGGGTGTGCCGCCACGGCCGGCCCACCCGTGGGTGGGCGTGCAGAAGGGCCTGCGGTTGCCTCTGGCTGTGCCGCCACGGCCGGCCCACCCGTGGCTGGGCGTGCAGAAGGGCCTGCGTGAGCCTCTGGGTGTGCCGCCACGGCCGGCCCACCCGTGGCTGGGCGTGCAGAAATGTTTGCGTGTGCCACTGGGTGTGCCGCCACGGCTGGCCCACCCGTGGGTGGGCGTGCAGAACTGTTTGCGTGTGCCACTGGTTGTGCCGCCACGGCCGGCCACCCGTGGGTGGGCGTGCAGAAGGGCCTGCGGTTGCCTTTGGGTGTGCCGCCACGGCCGGCCCACCCGTGGGTGGGCGTGCAGAAAGGCCTGCGGTTGCCTCTGGGTGTGCCGCCACGGCCGGCCCACCCGTGGGTGGGCGTGCAGAATGCCTTCTTTTGCCTCTGGGTGTGCAGCCAATGCCGGCCCACCCGTGGGTGGGCGTGCAGAATTGTTTGCGTGTGCCACTGGCTGTGCCGACACGGCCGACTTACCCGTGGGTGGGCGTGCAGTAGGGTTTGCGGTTGTCTCGGGATGTGCCGCCACGGCCGGCCCACCCGTGGTTGGGCGTGCAGTAGGGCCTGCGGTTGCCTCTGGTTGTGCTGCAACGGCCGGCCCACCCGTGGGTGGGCGTGCAGAAGGGCCTGCGGTTGCCTCTGGGTGTGCCGCCACGGCCGGCCCACCCGTGGGTGGGCGTGCAGAAGGGCCTGCGTGAGCCTCTGGGTGTGCCGCCACGGCCGGCCCACCCGTGGGTGGGCGTGCAGAACTGTTTGCGTGTGCCACTGGGTGTGCCACCACGGCTGGCCCACCCGTGGGTGGGCGTGCAGAACTGTTTGCGTGTGCCACTGGCTGTGCCGCCACGGCCGGCTTACCCGTGGGTGAGCGTGCAGTAGGGTTTGCGATTGCCTCCGGATGTGCCGCCACGGTCGGCCCACCCGTGGCTGAGCGTGCAGAAGGGCATTTGTGTGCCTCTGGGTGTGCCGCCACGGCCGGCCCACCTGTGGGTGGGCGTGCAGAACTGTTTGCGTTTGCCTCTGGGTGTGCCGCCACGGCCGGCCCACCCGTGGGTGGGCGTGCAGAAGTGCCCTCGGGTGCGTCTGTTTGTGCCGCTACGGCCGGTCCACCCGTGGGTGGGCGAGCAGAAGGGCCTGCGTGTGGCACTGGGTGTGCCGCCACGGCCGGCCCACCCGTGGGTGGGCGTGCAGAAGGGCATGCGGTTCCCTCTGGGTGTGCCGCCACGGCATGCCACCCGTGGGTGGGCGTGCAGAAGGGCCTGCCGTTGCCTCTGGGTGTGCCGCCCCTGCCGGCCCACCCATAGGTGGGCTTGGAGAAGGGCCTGGGTTTGCCACTGGGTGTGGCGACACGGCCGGCTTAACCGTGGGTGGGCGTGCAGAAGTGCCTGCGTTTGCCTCTGGGTGTGCAGCCTCGGCCGGCTTACCCGTGGGTGGGCGTGCAGAAGGGCCTGCGCTTGCCTTTGGGAGTGCCGCCACGGCCGGCCCACCCGTGGGTGGGCGTGCAGAAGGGTTTGCGTTTGCCTCTGGGTGTGCCGCCACGGCCTGCCTACCCGTGGGTGGGCGTGCAGAAGCGCCTGCAGTTGCCTCTGGGCGTGCCGCCACGGACGGCCCACCCGTGGGTGGGCGTGCAGAACTGTTTGCGAGTGCCACTGGTCGTGCCGCCACGGCTGGCCCACCCGTAGGTGGGCGTGCAGAACTGTTTGCGTGTGCCACTGTGTGTGCTGCCACGGCCGGCTCACCCGTGGGTGGGCGTGCAGAACTGTTTGCGTGTGCCACTGAGTGTGCCGCCACGGCCGGCCCACCCGTGGTTGGGCGTGCAGAAGGGCCTGCGGTTGCCTCTTGGTGTGCCGCCACGGCCGGCCCACCCATGGGTGGGCGTGCAGAAGGGTGTGCTGTTGCCTCTGGGTCTGCCGCCACGGCCGGCCCACCCGTGGGTGGGCATGCAGAAAGGCCTGCGGTTGCCTCTGGGTGTGCCGCCCCTGCCGGACCACCCGTAGGTGGGCGTGCCGAAGGGCCTTTGTGTGCCTCTGGGTGTGCCGCCACGGCCGGCCCACCCGTGGGTGGGCGTGCAGAAGCGCCTGCGGTTGCCTCTGGGTGTGCCGCCACGGCCGGCCCACCCATGGGTGGGTGTGCAGAACTGTTTGCGTGTGCCACTGGCTGTGCCGCCACGGCCGGCTTACCCGTGGGTGGGCGTGCAGTAGGGTTTGCGGTTTCCTCCGGGTGTGCCGCCACGGCCGGCCCACCCGTGGGTGGGCGTGCAGAAGGGCCTGCGTGAGCCTCTGGGTGTGCCGCCACGGCCGGCCCACCCGTGGGTGGGCGTGCAGAAGGGCCTGCCGTTGCCTCTGGTTGTGCCGCCCCTGCCGGCCCACCCATAGGTGGGCTTGCAGAAGGGCCGGGGTTTGCCACTGGGTGTGGCGACACGGCCGGCTTAACCGTGGGTGGGCGTGCAGAAGTGCCTGCGTTTGCCTCTGGGTGTGCAGCCTCGGCCGGCTTACCCGTGGGTGGGCGTGCAGAAGGGCCTGCGTTTGCCTCTAGGTGTGCCGGCACGGCCGGCCCACCCGTGGGTGGGCGTGCAGAAGGGCCTGCGGTTGCCTCTGGGTGTGCCGCCACGGCAGGCCCACCCGTGGGTGGGCGTGCAGAAGGGCCTGCGTGAGCCTCTGGGTGTGCCGCCACGGCCGGCCCACCCGTGGGTGGGCGTGCAGAACTGTTTGCGTGTGCCACTGAGTGTGCCGCCACGGCCGGCTCACCCGTGGGTGGGCGTGCAGAAGGGTTTGCGGTTGCCTGTGGATGTGCCGCTACGACCGGCCCACCCGGGGCTGAGCGTGCAGAAGGGCCTTTGTGTGCCTCTGGGTGTGCCGCCACGGCCGGCCCTCCCGTGGGTGGGCGTGCAGAACTGTTTGCGGTTGCCTCTGGGTGTGCCGCCACGGCCGGCCCACCCGTGGGTGGGCGTGGAGAAGGGCCTGCGTATGGCTCTGGGTGTGCCGCCACGGCCGGCCCACTTGTGGGTGGGCGTGCAGAAGGGCCTGCGGTTGCCTCTGGGTGTGCCGCCACGGCCGGCCCACCCGTGGGTGGCCGTGCAGAAGGGGCTGCGTGGGGCTCTGTGTGTGCCGCCACGGCCGGCCCACCCGTGGGTGGGGCGTGCAGAAGGGTTTGCGGTTGGCTCTGGGTGTGCCGCCACGGCCGGCCCACCCGTGGGTGGGCGTGCAGAAGGGCCTGCGTGTGGCTCTGGGTGTGCCGCCACGGCCGGCCCACCCGTGGGTGGGCGTGCAGAACTGTTTGCGTGTGCCACTGAGTGTGCTGCCACGGCCGGCTCACCCGTGGGTGGGCGTGCAGACCTGTTTGCGTGTGCCACTGAGTGTGCCGCCACGGCGGGCTCACCCGTGGTTGGGAGTACAGAAGGCTTTGCGGTTGACTCTGGGTGTGCCGACACGGCCGGCCCACCCGTGGGTGGGCGTGCAGAAGGCCTGCGGTTGCCTCTGGGTGTGCCGCCACGGCGGACCACCCGTGGGTGGGCGTGCTGAAGGGCCTGGGTTTGCCACTGGGTGTGCCGCCACGGCCGGACCACTCGTGGGTGGGCGTGCAGAAGTGCCTGCGTTTGCCTCTGGGTGTGCCGCCACGGCCGGCCCACCCGTGGGTGGCGTGCAGAATTGTTTGCGTGTGCCACTGGCTGTGCCGCCACGGTCGGCCCACCCATGGGTGGGCGTGCAGAACTGTTTGCGTGTGCCACTGGCTGTGCCGCCACGGCCGGCTTACCCGTGGGTGGGCGTGCAGTAGGGTTTGCGGTTGCCTCCGGTGTGCCGCTACGGCCGGCCCACCCGTGGGTGGGCGTGCAGAAGGGCCTGCGTGAGCCTCTGGGTGTGCCGCCACGGCCGGCCCACCCGTGGGTGGGGCGTGCAGAATGGCCTGCGCTAGCCTCTGGGTGTGCCGCCACGACCGGTCCACCCGTGGGTGGGCGGGCAGAACTGTTTGCGTGTGCCACTGAGTGTGCCGCCACGGCCGGCTCACCCGTGCGTGGGCGTGCAGAAGGCTTTACGGTTTCCTCTGGGTGTGCCGCCACGGCCGGCCCACCCGTGGGTGGGCGTGCAGAAGGGCCTGCGTGAGCCTCTGGGTGTGCCGCCACGGCCGGCCCACCCGTGGGTAGGCCTGCAGAATGGCCTGCGTGAGCCTCTGGGTGTGCCGCCACGGCCGGCCCACCCGTGGGTGGGCGATCAGAACTGTTTGCGTGTGCCACTGGGTGTGCCGCCACGGCTGGCCCACCCGTGGGTGGGCGTGCAGAACTGTTTGCGTGTGCCACTGAGTGTGCCGCCACGGCCGGCCCACCCGTGGGTGGGCGTGCAGAAGGGTTTGCGGTTACCTCTGGGTTTGCCGCCACGGCCGGCCCAGCTGTGGGTGGGCGTGCAGAACTGTTTGCGTGTGCCTCTGGGTGTGCCGCCACGACCGGTCCACCCGTGGGTGGGCGGGCAGAACTGTTTGCGTGTGCCACTGAGTGTGCCGCCACGGCCGGCTCACCCGTGCGTGGGCGTGCAGAAGGCTTTACGGTTTCCTCTGGGTGTGCCGCCACGGCCGGCCCACCCGTGGGTGGGCGTGCAGATGGGTCTGCGTTTGCCTCTGGGTGTGCCGGCACGGCCGGCCCACCCGTGGGTGGGAGTACAGAAGGCTTTGCGGTTGCCTCTGGGTGTGCCGCCACGGCCGGCCCAATCGTGGGTGGGCGTGCAGAAGGGCCTGCGGTTGCCTCTGGTTGTGCCGCCACGGCCGGACCACCCGTGGGTGTGCGTGCCGAAGGGCCTGCGTGGGGCTCTGGGTGTGCCACACGGCCGGCCCACCCGTGGGTGGGCGTGCAGAAGGGCCTGCGTTTGCCTCTGGGTGTGCCGGCCCTGCCGGACCACCCGTAGGTGGGCGTGCAGAAGGGCCAGGGTTTGCCACTGGGTTTGCCGCCACGGCCGGAACACCCGTGTGTGGGCGTGCAGAAGTGCCTGCGTTTGCCTCTGGGTGTGCAGCCACGTCCGGCCCACCCGTGGGTGGGCGTGCAGAACTGTTTGCGTGTGCCACAGGCTGTGCCGCCACGGCTGGCTTACCCATGGGTGGGCGTGCAGTAGGGTTTGCGGTTGCCTCTGGGTGTGCCACCACGGCCGGCCCACCTGTGGGTGGGCGTGCAGTAGACCGTCCTGCAGTTGGCCTCTGGGTGTGCTGCCAAGGTCGGCCTCGCGGTCAGCGGGCGGCGTGCAGAAGGCCTGCGTGAGCCTCTGGGTGTCGCCACGGCCGGCCCACACGTGGGTGGTACCAGAACTGTTTATGCATGCCACTGGGCGTGCCGCCACGGCCGGCCCAACCCGTGGGTGGCGTGCAGAACTGTTTGCGTGTGCCACTGGTGTGCTGCCACGGCCGGCCCACCCGTAGGTGGGCGTGCAGAAGGGTTTGAGTTGCCTCTGGGTGTGCCGCGACGGCCGGCCCACCCGTGGCTGAGCGTAGAAAGTGTGCGCTGTGTGCCTCTGGGTGTCCGCACACGGTCCAGCCCACCCATGGGTGGGCGCAGAAGGATTGCGTTTAGCTCTGGGTGTACCGCCACGGCCGGCCCACCCCGTGGGTGGGGCGTGCAGAAAGGCTCTGCGATTGCCTCTGGATGTGCCACGCCGCTACCACCCGTGGGGTGGGCGTGCAGAAATGCATGGGTTTGCCACTGGGTGTGCCGCCACGGCCGGCCCACCCGCGGGGTGGGCGTGCAGAACTGTTTCGCGTGTGCCACTGGCTGTGCCGCCACGCCGGCTCACCCGCGGGTGGGCGTGCAGAAGGGTTCATGGTTGCCTCGGTAAGCGCCGCGGCCGGCCCACCCGTGGGTGGGGCGTGCAGAAGGGCCTGCGGTTACTTCTGGGTGTGCTCGCCACGACCCGGCCCACTCGTGGCTGGCGTGCAGAAGTGACTTTGTGCACTACTGGGTGTGTCGCCGTCCACCCACCCGTGGGTGGGCGTGCAGAAGGGTTTGCAGTTGCCTCTGGGTGTGCAGTGACGGCCGCCCCACCCGTGGCTGGGGCGTGCAGAAGGGCCTGCGTGTGCCTCTGGTGTGCCGCTGACGGCCGGCCCACCCGTGGGTGGGGCGTGCAGAAGCGCCTGCGTGTTCCTCTGCGTGCCGTCACGGCCGGCCCACCCGTGGGTGGGGCGTGCAGAAGGGTTTGCGTGTTGCCTCTGGGTGTGCCGCCACGGCCGGCCCACCCGTGGGTGGGCGTGCAGAACGGCCTGCGGTTGCCACTGGGTGTGCCGCCACGGCCGGCCCGACCCGTGGGTGGGCGTGCAGAAGGGCCTGCGGTTGCCTCTGCGTGTGCAGCTACGGCCGGCCCACCCGTGGTGGGCGTGCAGAACGGTTTGCGAGTTGCCTCTGGGTGTGCACGCCACGGCCGGCCCACCCGTGGGTGGGCGTGCAGAGGGTTTGCGGATGCCTCTGGGTGTGCTGCCGACGGCCGGCTCCACCCGTGGGTGGCGTGCATGAACATCTGCGGTTGCCTCTGGGTGTGCCGCACGGCCGGCCCACCCGTGGTGGGCGTGCAGAAGGGCCTGCGGTTGCCTCTGGGTGTGCGCACACGGCCGCCCACCCGTGGGTGGGGCGTGCAGAACGGTCTGCGTGAGCCTCTGGGTGTGCCGCCACGGCCGGCCCACCCGTGGGTGGGCGTGCAGAACTGTTTAGCGTGTGCCACTGGGTGTGCCGCACACGGTCTGCCCACCCGTGGGTGGGCGTGCAGAACTGTTTGGCGTGTGCCACTGGGTGTGCCGCCACGGCCGGCCCACCCGTCGGTGGGGCGTGCAGAAGGTGCTTGCGGTTGCCTCTGGTGTGTCGCCACGACCGGCCCACCGCGGGTGGCGGCGTGCAGAACGGTCTGCGTGTGCCACTGGTGTGTCGCCACGGCCGGCCCCACCCGGTGGGTGGGCGTGCAGAAGGGTTTGCGCGTTGCCTCTGGGTGTGCCGCGACGGCCGGCCCACCCTGTGGGTGGGCGTGCAGAACTGTTTGCGTGTGCCTCTGGGTGTGCCGCTACGACCGGTCCACCCGTGGGTGGGCGTGCAGAAGGGTTTGCGGTTGCCTCTGGGTGTGCCGCCACGGCCGGCCCACCCGTGGCTGGATCGTGATGAAGCGGCCTTGCGTGTTGCCTCTGGGTGTGCCGCGACGGCCGGCCCACCCGTGGGTGGGCGTGCAGAACGGTTCAGCGTGTGCCTCTGGGTGTGTCAGCCACGGCCGGCCCACCTGTGGGTGGGCGTGCAGAACTGTTTGCGTGTGCCTCTGGCGTGTGCTGCCACGGCCGGCTCCACCCGTGGTGGGGCGTGCAGAAGGGTTTGCAGTTGTGTCCTGGGTGTGCCGCCACGGCCGGCCCACCCGTGGGTGGGCGTGCAGAAGTGCCTGCACGTTGCCTCTGGCGTGTGCCACACGGCCGGCCCACCCGTGGGTGGGCGTGCAGAAGGGTTTGCAGTGTGCCTCTGGGTGTGCCGCTGACGGCCGGCCCACCCGTGGGTGGGCGTGGCAGAACTGCCTGCGGTTGCCTCTGGGTGTGCCGCACGGCCGGCCCACCCGCGGGTGGCGTGCAGAACTGTTTGCGTGTGCCACTGGGTGTGCCGCTACGGCCGGCCCACCCGTGGGTGGGCGTGCAGAAGGGCCTGCGTGCTGCCTCTGGGTGTGCCGCCACGGCCGGCCCACCCGTGGGTGGGCGTGCAGAACTGTTTGCGTGTGCCACTGGGTGTGCCGCACGGCCGGCCCACCCGTGGGTGGGCGTGCAGAACTGTTTGCGTGGTGCCACTGGGTGTGCCGCCACGGCCGGCTCACCCGTGGGTGGGCGTGCAGAACTGTTTGCGTGTGCCACTGGGTGTGCCGCCACGGCCGGCCCACCCGTGGGTGGGCGTGCAGAAGGGCCTGCGGTTGCCTCTGGGTGTGCCGCCACGGCCGGCCCACCCGTGGGTGGGCGTGCAGAACTGTTTGGCGTGTGCCACTGGGGTGTGCCGCCACGGCCGGCCCACCCGTGGGTGGGCGTGCAGAACTGTTTGCGTGTGCCACTGGGTGTGCCGCCACGGCCGGCCCACCCGTGGGTGGGCGTGCAGAAGCTGTTTGCGTGGTGCCTCTGGGTGTGCCGCCACGGCCGGCCCACCCGTGGGTGGGCGTGCAGAAGTGTCTGCGTGTGCCTCTGGGTGTGCCGCCACGGCCGGCCCACCCGTGGGTGGGCGTGCAGAAGGGCCTGCGTGTGGCTCTGGGTGTGCCGCGACGGCCGGCCCACCCGTGGGTGGGCGTGCAGAACTGTTTGCGTGTGCCACTGGGTGTGCCGGCACGGCTGGCCCACCCGTGGGTGGGCGTGCAGAACTGTTTGCGTGTGCCACTGGGTGTGCCGCCACGGGCCGGCTCCACCCGTGGGTGGGCGCAGAAGGTTTTGCGTTTGCCTCTGGGTGTGCCGCCGCGGCCGCCCACCCGTGGGTGGGCGTGCAGAAGGACCTGCGTGTGCTCTAAGTGTACCGCCGACGGCCGGCCCACCCGTGGGTGGGCGTGCAGAAGGGCCTGCGGTTGCCTCTGGGTGTGCCGCACGGCCGGCCCACCCGTGGGTGGGCGTGCAGAAGGGCCTGCGTGTGGCTCTGGGTGTGCCGCACAGGGCCGGCCCACCCGTGGGAGGCGCTGCAGAACTGTTTGCGTGTGCCACTGGGAGTGCCGCCACGGCTGGCCCACCCGTGGGTGGGCGAGCAGAACTGTTTGCGTGTGCCACTGAGTGTGCCGCCACGGCCAGCTCACCCGTGGGTGGGGCGTGCAGAAGGGTTTGCGGTTGCCTCTGGGTGTGCCGCAGCGGCCGGCCCACCCGTGGGTGGGCGTGCAGAAGGGCCTGCGTGGTGCCTCTGGGTGTGCCGCCACGGGCCGGCCCACCCGCGGGTGGTCGTACAGAAGGCTTTGCGGTTGCCTCTGGGTGTGCGCACGGCCGGCCCACCCGTGGGTGGGGCGTGCAGAAGGGCCTGCGGTTGCCTCTGGGTATGGCGCCACGGTCGGCCCACCCGTGGTGGGCGTGCCGAAGGGCCAGCGTGGGGCTCTGGGTGTGCCGCCACGGCCGGCCCACCCATGGGTGGGGCGTGCAGAAAGGCCTGCGTTTGCCTTTGGGTGTGCAGCCTGCCGGACCACTCGTAGGTGGGCGTGTAGAAGGGTCTGGGTTTGCCACTATCTGTGCCGCCACGGCCGGCCCACCCGTGGGTGGGCGTGCAGAAGTGCCTGCGTTTGCCTCTGGGTGTGCCGCACGGCCGGCCCACCCGTGGGTGGGCTTGCAGAAGGGCCTGCGGTTGCCACTGTGTGTGCCGCCGACGGCTGGCCCACCCGTGGGTGGGCGTGCAGAACTGTTTGCGTGTGCCACTGAGTGTGCTGCCACGGCCGGCTCACCCGTGGGTGGGTGTGCAGAACTGTTTGCGTGTGCCACTGAGTGTGCCGCCACGGCCGGCTCACCCGTGGGTGGGAGTACAGAAGGCTTTGCGGTTGCCTCTGGGTGTGCCGCCACAACCGGCCCACCCCTGGGTGGGCGTGCAGAAGGCCTGCGGTTGCCTCTGGGTGTGCCGCCACGGCCGGACCACCCGTGGGTGGGCGTGCAGAAGGGCCTGGGTTTGCCACTTGGTGTGCCGCCACGGCCGGACCACACGTGGGTGGGCGTGCTGAAGTGCCTGCGTTTGCCTCTGGGTGTGCCGCCACGGCCGGCCCACCCGTGGGTGGGCGTGCAGAACTGTTTGCGTGTGCCACTGGCTGTGCCGCTACGGCCGGCCCACCCGTGGGTGGGCGTGCAGAAGGGCCTGCGTGAGCCTCTGGGTGTGCCACACGGCCGGCCCACCCGTGGCTGGGCGTGCAGAACTGCTTGCGTGTGCCACTGGGTGTGCCGCCACGGCTGGCCCACCCGTGGGTGGGCGTGCAGAACTGTTTGCGTGTGCAACTGAGTGTGCCGCCACGGCCGGCTCACCCGTGGCGTGGGCGTGCAGAAAGGTTTGCGGTTGCCTCTGGGTGTGCCACCACGGCCGGCCCACCCGTGGGTGGGCGTGCAGAACTGTTTGGCGTGTGCCTCTGGGTGTGCCGCCACGGCCGGTCCACCCGTGGGTGGGGCGTGCAGAAGGGTTTGCGGTTGCCTCTGGGTGTGCCGCCACGGCCGGCCCACCCGTGGCTGGGCGTGCAGAAGGGCCTTTGCGTGTGCCTCTGGGTGTGCCACACGGCCGGCCCACCCGTGGGTGGGCGTGCAGAAGGGCCTGCGTTTGCCTCTGGGTGTGCCGCCACAACCGGCCCACCCGTGGGTGGGCGTGCAGAAGGGCCTTTGTGTGCCTCTGGTGTGCCGCACGGCTGGACCACTCGGTGGGTGGGCGTGCAGAAGGGCCTGGGTTGCCACTGGGTGTGCCGCCACGGCCGGACCACCCGTGGGTGGGCGTGCAGAAGTGCTTTGCGTGTGCCATCTGGGTGTGCCGCCACGGCCGGCCCAAGCGTGGGTGGGCGTGCAGAACTGTTTGCGTGTGCCACTGGCTGTGCCTCCACGGCCAGCTTACCCATGGGTGGGGCGTGCAGTAGGGTGTGCGGTTGCCTCGGGTGTGTCGCCACGGCCGGCCCACCCGTTGGTGGGGCGTGCAGAAGGGCCTGCGGTTCCCTCTGGGTGTACCGCCACGGCCGGCCCACCCGTGGGTGGGCGTGCAGAAGGGCCTGGCGTGAGCCTCTGGGTGTGCCGCCGACGGCCGGCCCACCCGTGGGTGGGCGTGCAGAACTGTTTGAGTGTGCCACTGAGTGTGCCGCCACAGCCGGCTCACCCGTGCGTGGGCGTGCAGAACTGTTTGCGTGTGCCTCTGGGCGTGCCGCCACGGCCGGTCCACCCGTGGGTGGGAGTGCAGAAGGGCTTGCGGTTGCCTCTGGGTGTGCCGCCACGACCGGCCCACCCGTGGCTGGGCGTGCAGAAGGGCCTTTGTGTGCCTCTGGGTGTGCCGCCACGGCCGGCCCACCCGTGGGTGGGCGTGCAGAAGGGCCTGCGTTTTCCTCTTGGTGTGCCGCCACGGCCGGCGCACCCGTGGGTGGGCGTGCAGAAGGGCCTGCGGTTGCCTCTGGGTGTGCCGCCACGACCGGCCCACCCGTGGCTGAGCGTGCAGAAGGGCCTTTGCTGTGCCACTGGCTGTGCCGCCACGGCCGGTCCACCCGTGGGTGGGCGTGCAGAAGGGTTTGCGTTTGCCTCTGGGTGTGCCGCCACGACCGGCCCACCCGTGGGTGGGCGTGCAGAAGGGCCTTTTGCGTGTGCCTCTGGGTGTGCCGCCACGGCCGGCCCACCCGTGGGTGGGCGTGCAGAAGCGCCTGCGGTTGCCTCTGGGTGTGCCGCCACGGCCGGCCCACCCGTGGGTGGGCGTGCAGAAGGGCCTGCGGTTGCCTCTGGGTGTGCTGCCACGGCCGGCCCACCCGTGGATGGGCGTGAAGAAGGGTTTGCGGTTGCCTCTGGGTGTGCCGCCACGGCCGGACCACCCGTGGGTGGGCGTGCAGAAGGGCCTGGGTTTGCCATTTGGGTGTGCCGCCATGGCCGGCCCACCCGTGGGTGGGCGTGCAGAAGTGCCTGCGTTTGCCTCTGGGTGTGCTGCCACGGCCGGCCCACCCGTGGGTGGGCGTGCAGAACTGTTTGCGTGAGCCTCTGGGTGTGCCGCCACGGCCGGCCCACCCGTTCCTGGGCGTGCAGAAATGTTTGCGTGGTGCCACTGGGTGTGCCGCCACGGCTGGCCCACCCGTGGGTGGGCGTGCAGAACTGTTTGCGTGTGCCACTGGGTGTGCCGCCACGGCCGGCCCACCCGTGGGTGGGGCGTGCAGAACGGCCTGCGTGTTGCCTTTGGGTGTGCCGCCACGGCCGGCCCCACCCGTGGGTGGGGCGTGCAGAAAGGCCTGCGGTTGCCTCTGGGTGTGCCGCCACGGCCGGCCCACCCGTGGGTGGGGCGTGCAGAACTGCCTTCGTTTTGCCTCTGGGTGTGCAGCCACGCCGGCCCACCCGTGGGTGGGCGTGCAGAACTGTTTGCGTGTGCCACTGGCTGTGCCGACACGGCCGACTCACCCGTGGGTGGGCGTGCAGTAGGGTTTGCGGTTGTCTCTGGGATGTGCCGCCACGGCCGGCCCACCCGTGGGTGGGCGTGCAGAAGGGCCTGCGTGAGCCTCTGGGTGTGCCGCCACGGCCGGCCCACCCGTGGGTGGGCGTGCAGAACTGTTTGCGTGTGCCACTGGGTGTGCCACCACGGCTGGCCCACCCGTGGGTGGGCGTGCCGAACTGTTTGCGTGTGCCACTGGGTGTGCCACCACGGCCGGCTCACCCGTGGGTGGGCGTGCAGAAGGGTGTGCGGTTGCCTCTGTGTGTGCCGCCACGACCGGCCCACCCGTGGCTGAGCGTGCAGAAGGGCCTTTGTGTGCCTCTGGGTGTGCCGCCACGGCCGGCCCACCCGTGGGTGGGCGTGCAGAAGGGCCTGCGGTTGCCTCTGGCTGTGCCGCCACGGCCGGCCCACCCGTGGGTGGGCGTGAAGAAGGGCCTGCGTGAGCCTCTGGGTGTGCCGCCACGGCCGGCCCACCCGTGGCTGAGCGTGCAGAAGGGCCTTTGTGTGCCTCTGGGTGTGCCGCCACGGCCGGCCCACCCGTGTGTGGGCGTGCAGAACTGTTTGCGTGTGCCTCTAGGTGTGCCGCCACGGCTGGCCCACCCGTGGGTGGGCATGCAGAACTGTTTGCGTGTGCCACTGAGTGTGCCGCCACGGCCGGCTCACCCGTGGGTGGGCGTGCAGAAGGGCCTGCGGTTGCCTCTGGGTGTGCCGCCACGGCCGGCCCACCCGTGGGTGGAGGGCGTGCAGAAGGGCCTGCGGTTGCCTCTGGGTGTGCCGCCACGGCCGGCCCACCCGTGGGTGGGCGTGCAGAAGGGCCTGCGTTTGCCTCTTGGTGTGTCACACGGCTGGCCCAACCATGGGTGGGCGTGCAGAAGGGCCTGCGGTTGCCTCTAGGTGTGCAGCCACGGCCGGCCCACCCGTGGGTGGGCGTGCAGAAGGGCCTGCTGGTTCCTCTGGGCGTGCCGCCACGGCCGGCCCACCCGTGGGTGGGTGTGCAGAAGGGCCTGCGTGAGCCTCTGGGTGTGCCGCCACGGCCGGCCCATCCGTGGGTGGGCGTGCAGAACTGTTTGCGTGTGCCACTGGGTGTGCCGCCACGGCTGGCCCACCTGTGGGTGGGCGTGCAGAACTGTTTGCGTGTGCCACTGAGTGTGCCGCCACGGCCGGCTCACCCGTGTGTGGGCATGCAGAAGGGCCTGCGGTTGCCTCTGGGTGTGCCGCACGACCGGCCCTCCCGTTGCTGAGCGTGCTGAAGGGCCTTTGTGTGCCTCTGGGTATGCCGCCACAGCCGGCCCAGCCGTAGGTGGGCGTGCAGAAGGGTTTGCGGTTACCTCTGGGTGTGCCGCCACGGTCGGCCCACCTGTGGGTGGGCGTGCAGAACTGTTTGCGTGTGCCTCTGGGTGTGCCGCCACGGCCGGTCCACCCGTGGGTGGGCGTGCAGAAGGGTTTGCTTTTGCCTCTGTGTGTGCCGCCACGACCGGCCCACCCGTGGCTGAGCGTGAAGAAGGGCCTTTGTGTGCATCTGGGTGTGCAGCCACGGCCGGACCAGCCGTGGGTGGGCGTGCAGAAAGGCCTGCGGTTGCCTCTTGGTGTGCCGCCACGGCCGGCCCACCTGTGGGTGGGGCGTGCAGAACTGTTTGCGTGTGCCTCTGGGTGTGCCGCCACGGCCGGCCCACCCGTGGGTGGGCGTGCAGAACTGTTTGCGTGTGCCTCTGGATGTGCCGCCACGGTCGGCCCACCCGTTGGTGGGCGTGCAGAATTGCCTTTGTGTGCCTCTGGGTGTGCCGCCACGGCCGGCCCACCTGTGGGTGGGCGTGCAGAACTGCTTGCGTTTGCCTCTGGGTGTGCCGCCACGGCCGGCCCACCCGTGGGTGGGGCGTGCAGAAGTGCCCTCGGTTGCCTCTGTTTGTGCCGCCACGGCCGGCCCACCCGTGGGTGGGCGAGCAGAAGAGCCTGCGTGTTGCCTCTGGGTGTGCCGCCACGGCCGGCCCACCCGTGGAGTGGGCGTGCAGAAGCGGCATGCGGTTGCCTCTGGGTGTGCCGCCACGGCCGGCCACCCGTGGGTGGGCGTGCAGAAGGGCCTGCCGTGTGCCTCTGGGTGTGCCGCCACGGCCGGCCCACCCGTGGGTGGGCGTGCAGAAGCTGTTTGCGTGTGCCACTGGGTGTGCCGCCACGGCCGGCCCACCCGTGGGTGGGCGTGCAGAACTGTTTGCGTGTGCCACTGAGTGTGCCGCCACGGCCGGCTCACCCGTGGTGGGCGTGCAGAAGCAGTGTGCGGTTGCCTCTGGGTGTGCCGCCACGGACCGGCCCACCCGTGGGCTGAGCGTGCAGAAGGGCCTTTGTGTGCCTCTGGGTGTGCCGCCACGGCCGGCCCACCCGTGGGTGGGCGTGCAGAAGTGCTCTGCGTGTGCCTCTGGGCTGTGCTGCCACGGCCGGCTCACCCGTGGGTGGGCGTGCAGAAGGGCCTGCGTGAGCCTCTGGGTGTGCCGCCACGGCCGGCCCACCCGTGGCTGAGCGTGCAGAAGGGCCTTTGTGTGCCTCTGGGTGTGCCGCCACGGCCGGCCCACCCGTGTGTGGGCGTGCAGAACTGTTTGCGTGTGCCTCTAGGTGTGCCGCCACGGCTGGCCCACCCGTGGGTGGGCATGCAGAACTGTTTGCGTGTGCCACTGAGTGTGCCGCCACGGCCGGCTCACCCGTGGGTGGGCGTGCAGAAGGGCCTGCGGTTGCCTCTGGGTGTGCCGCCACGGCCGGCCCACCCGTGGGTGGGCGTGCAGAAGGGCCTGCGGTTGCCTCTGGGTGTGCCGCCACGGCCGGCCCACCCGTGGGTGGGCGTGCAGAAGGGCCTGCGTTTGCCTCTTGGTGTGCCGCCACGGCTGGCCCAACCATGGGTGGGCGTGCAGAAGGGCCTGCGGTTGCCTCTAGGTGTGCAGCCACGGCCGGCCCACCCGTGGGCGGGCGTGCAGAAGGGCCTGCTGGTTCCTCTGGGCGCGCCGCCACGGCCGGCCCACCCGTGGGTGGGTGTGCAGAAGGGCCTGCGTGAGCCTCTGGGTGTGCCGCCACGGCCGGCCCATCTGTGGGTGGGCGTGCAGAACTGTTTGCGTGTGCCACTGGGTGTGCCGCCACGGCTGGCCCACCTGTGGGTGGGCGTGCAGAACTGTTTGCGTGTGCCACTGAGTGTGCCGCCACGGCCGGCTCACCCGTGTGTGGGCATGCAGAAGGGCCTGCGGTTGCCTCTGGGTGTGCCGCTACGACCGGCCCTCCCGTTGCTGAGCGTGCTGAAGGGCCTTTGTGTGCCTCTGGGTATGCCGCCACAGCCGGCCCAGCCGTAGGTGGGCGTGCAGAAGGGTTTGCGGTTACCTCTGGGTGTGCCGCCACGGTCGGCCCACCTGTGGGTGGGCGTGCAGAACTGTTTGCGTGTGCCTCTGGGTGTGCCGCCACGGCCGGTCCACCCGTGGGTGGGCGTGCAGAAGGGTTTGCTTTTGCCTCTGTGTGTGCCGCCACGACCGGCCCACCCGTGGCTGAGCGTGAAGAAGGGCCTTTGTGTGCATCTGGGTGTGCCGCCACGGCCGGACCAGCCGTGGGTGGGCGTGCAGAAAGGCCTGCGGTTGCCTCTTGGTGTGCCGCCACGGCCGGCCCACCTGTGGGTGGGCGTGCAGAACTGTTTGCGTGTGCCTCTAGGTGTGCCGCCACGGCCGGCTTACCCGTGGGTGAGCGTGCAGTAGGGTTTGCGATTGCCTCCGGATGTGCCGCCACGGTCGGCCCACCCGTTGCTGAGCGTGCAGAATTGCCTTTGTGTGCCTCTGGGTGTGCCGCCACGGCCGGCCCACCTGTGGGTGGGCGTGCAGAACTGTTTGCGTTTGCCTCTGGGTGTGCCGCCACGGCCGGCCCACCCGTGGGTGGGCGTGCAGAAGTGCCCTCGGGTGCGTCTGTTTGTGCCGCTACGGCCGGTCCACCCGTGGGTGGGCGAGCAGAAGGGCCTGCGTGTGGCTCTGGGTGTGCCGCCACGGCCGGCCCACCCGTGGGTGGGCGTGCAGAACGGCATGTGGTTCCCTCTGGGTGTGCCGCCACGGCAGGCCACCCGTGGGTGGGCGTGCAGAAGGGCCTGCCGTTGCCTCTGGGTGTGCCGCCCCTGCCGGCCCACCCGTAGGTGGGCTTGCAGAAGGGCCTGCGCTTGCCTTTGGGTGTGACGCCACGGCCGGCCCACCCGTGGGTGGGCGTGCAGAAGGGTTTGCGTTTGCCTCTGGGTGTGCCGCCACGGCCAGCCTACCCGTGGGTGGGCGTGCAGAAGCAGCTGCGGTTGCCTCTGGGCGTGCCGCCACGGACGGCCCACCCGTGGGTGGGCGTGCAGAACTGTTTGCGAGTGCCACTGGGCGTGCCGCCACGGCTGGCCCACCCGTAGGTGGGCGTGCAGAACTGTTTGCGTGTGCCACTGAGTGTGCTGCCACGGCCGGCTCACCCGTGGGTGGGCGTGCAGAACTGTTTGCGTGTGCCACTGAGTGTGCCGCCACGGCCGGCCCACCCGTGGGTGGGCGTGCAGAAGGGCCTGCGGTTGCCTCTTGGTGTGCCGCCACGGCCGGCCCACCAACGGGTGGGCGTGCAGAAGGGTTTGCTGTTGCCTCTGGGTCTGCCGCCACGGCCGGCCCACCCGTGGGTGGGCGTGCAGAAAGGCCTGCGTTTGCCTCTGGGTGTGCCGCCCCTGCCGGACCACCCGTAGGTGGGCGTGCAGAAGGGCCTTTGTGTGCCTCTGGGTGTGCCGCCACGGCCGGCCCACCCGTGGGTGGGCGTGCAGAACTGTTTGCGTGTGCCACTGGCTGAGCCGCCACGGCCGGCTTACCCGTGGGTGGGCGTGCAGTAGGGTTTGCGGTTGCCTCCGGGTGTGCCGCCACGGCCGGCCCACCCGTGGGTGGGCGTGCAGAACTGTTTGCGTGTGCCACTGGCTGTGCCGCCACGGCCGGCTTACCCGTGGGTGGGCGTGCAGTAGGGTTTGCGGTTGCCTCCGGGTGTGCCGCCACGGCCGGCCCACCCGTGGGTGGGCGTGCAGAATGGCCTGCGTGTGGCTCTGAGTGTGCCGCCACGGCGGGCCCACCCGTGGGTGGGCGTGCAGAAGGGTTTGCGGTTGCCTCTGGGTGTGCCGCCACGGCCGGCCCACCCGTGGGTGGGTGTGAAGAAGCGCCTGCGGTGGCCTCTGGGTGTGCCGCCACGGCCGGCCCACCCGTGGGTGGGCGTGCAGAAGGGCCTGCGGTTGCCTCTAGGTGTGCCGGCACGGCCGGCCCACCCGTGGGTGGGCGTGCAGAAGGGCCTGCGGTTGCCTCTGGTTGTGCCGCCACGGCAGGCCCACCCGTGGGTGGGCGTGCAGAAGGGCCTGCGTGAGCCTCTGGGTGTGCCGCCACGGCCGGCCCACCCGTTGGTGGGCGTGCAGAACTGTTTGCGTGTGCCACTGGGTGTGCCGCCAGGGCTGGCCCACCCGTGGGTGGTCGTGCAGAACTGTTTGCGTGTGCCGCTGAGTGTGCCGCCACGGCCGGCTCACCCGTGGGTGGGCGTGCAGAAGGGTTTGCGGTTGCCTGTGGATGTGCCGCTACGACCGGCCCACCCGGGGCTGAGCGTGCAGAAGGGCCTTTGTGTGCCTCTGGGTGTGCCGCCACGGCCGGCCCACCCGTTGGTGGGCGTGCAGAACTGTTTGCGTGTGCCACTGGGTGTGCCGCCAGGGCTGGCCCACCCGTGGGTGGTCGTGCAGAACTGTTTGCGTGTGCCGCTGAGTGTGCCGCCATGGCCGGCTCACCCGTGGGTGGGCGTGCAGAACTGTTTGCGGTTGCCTCTGGGTGTGCCGCCACGGCCGGCCCACCCATGGGTGGGCGTGGAGAAGGGCCTGCGTGTGGCTCTGGGTGTGCCGCCACGGCCGGCCCACCCGTGGGTGGGCGTGCAGAAGGGCCTGCGTTTGCCTCTGGGTGTGCCGCCACGGCCGGCCCACCCGTGGGTGGCCGTGTAGAAGGGCCTGCGTGGGCTCTGGGTGTGCCGCCACGGCCGGCCCACCCGTGGGGTGGGCGTGCAGAAGGGCCTGCGTGTTGCCTCTGGGTGTGCCGCCACGGCCGGCCCACCCGTGGGTGGGCGTGCAGAAGGGCCTGCGTTTGCCACTGGGTGTGCCGCCACGGCCGGCCCACCCGTGGGTGGGGCGTGCAGAAGGGTTTGCGGTTGGCTCTGGGTGTGCCGCCACGGCCGGCCCACCCGTGGGTGGGGCGTGCAGAATGGCCTGCGTGTGGCTCTGGGTGTGCCGCCACGGCCGGCCCACCCGTGGGTGGGCGTGCAGAACTGTTTGCGTGTGCCACTGAGTGTGCTGCCACGGCCGGCTCACCCGTGGGTGGGCGTGCAGACCTGTTTGCGTGTGCCACTGAGTGTGCCGCCACGGCGGGCTCACCCGTGGTTGGGAGTACAGAAGGCTTTGCGGTTGCCTCTGGGTGTGCCGACACGGCCGGCCCACCCGTGGGTGGGCGTGCAGAAGGGCCTGCGGTTGCCTCTGGGTGTGCCGCCACGGCCGGACCACCCGTGGGTGGGCGTGCAGAAGGGCCTGGGGTTGCCACTGGGTGTGCCGCCACGGCCGGACCACTCGTGGGTGGGCGTGCAGAAGTGCCTGCGTTTGCCTCTGGGTGTGCCGCCACGGCCGGCCCACCCGTGGGTGGGCGTGCAGAATTGTTTGCGTGTGCCACTGGCTGTGCCGCCACGGCCGGCTTACCCATGGGTGGGGCGTGCAGTAGGGTTTGCGGTTCCCTCCGGGTGTGCCGACACGGACGGCCCACCCGTGGGTGGGCGTGCAGAAGGGCCTGCGGTTGCCTCTGGGCGTGCCGCCACGGCCGGCCCACCCGTGGGTGGGCATGCAGAAGGGGCTGCGTGAGGCTCTGGGTGTGCCGCCACGGCCAGCCCACCCATGGGTGGGCGTGCAAAATGGCCTGCGTGAGCCTCTGGGTGTGCCGCCACGGCCGGCCCACCCGTGTGTGGGCGATCAGAACTGTTTGCGTGTGCCACTGGGTGTGCCGCCACGGCTGGCCCACCCGTGGGTGGGCGTGCAGAACTGTTTGTGTGTGCCACTGAGTGTGCCGCCACGGCCGGCCCACCCGTGGGTGGGGCGTGCAGAAGGGTTTGCGGTTACCTCTGGGTTTGCCGCCACGGCCGGCCCAGCTGTGGGTGGGCGTGCAGAACTGTTTGCGTGTGCCTCTGGGTGTGCCGCCACGACCGGTCCACCCGTGGGTGGGCGGGCAGAACTGTTTGCGTGTGCCACTGAGTGTGCCGCCACGGCCGGCTCACCCGTGCGTGGGCGTGCAGAAGGCTTTACGGTACCCTCTGGGTGTGCCGCCACGGCCGGCCCAACCGTGGGTGGGCGTGCAGAAGGGTCTGCGTTTGCCTCTGGGTGTGCCGGCACGGCCGGCCCACCCGTGGGTGGGAGTACAAAAGGCTTTGCGGTTCCCTCTGGGTGTGCCGCCACGGCCGGCCCACCCGTGGGTGGGGCGTGCAAAAAGGCCTGCGGTTGCCTCTGGGTGTGCCGGCCCTGCCGGACCACCCGTAGGTGGGCGTGCAGAAGGGCCAGGGTTTGCCACTGGGTTTGCCGCCACGGCCGGACCACCCGTGGTGTGGGGCGTGCAGAAGTGCCTGCGTTTGCCTCTGGGTGTGCAGCCACGTCCGGCCCACCCGTGGGTGGGCGTGCAGAACTGTTTGCGTGTGCCACAGGCTGTGCCGCCACGGCCGGCTTACCCATGGGTGGGCGTGCAGTAGGGTTTGCGGTTGCCTCCGGGTTTGCCGCCACGGCCGGCCCACCCGTGGGTGGGCGTGCAGAAGGTCCTGCGGTTGCCTCTGGGTGTGCCGCCACGGCCGGCCCACCCGTGGGTGGGCGTGCAGAAGGGCCTGCGTGAGCCTCTGGGTGTGCCGCCACGGCCAGCCCACACGTGGGTGGGCGTGCAGAACTGTTTGCGTGTGCCACTGAGTGTGCCGCCACGGCCGGCTCACTCGTAGGTGGGCGTGCAGAAGGGTTTGCGGTTGCCTCTGGGTGTGCCGCCACGACCGGCCCACCAGTGGCTGAGCGTGCAGAAGGGCCTTTGTGTGCCTCTGGGTGTGCCGCCACGGCCGGCCCACCCATGGGTGGGCGTGCAGAAGGGTTTGCGTTTGGCTCTGGGTGTACCGCCACGGCCGGCCCACCCGTGGGTGGGAGTGCAGAAAGGCCTGCGGTTGCCTCTGGGTGTGCCGCCGCTGCCGGACCACCCGTGGTTGGGCGTGCAGAACTGTTTGCGTGTGCCACTGGCTGTGCCGCCACGGCCGGCTTACCCGTGGGTGGGCGTGCAGTAGGGTTTGCGGTTGCCTCCGGTTGTGCCGCCACGGCCGGCCCACCCGTGGGTGGGCGTGCAGAAGGGCCTGCGGTTGCCTCTGGGTGTGCCGCCACAACCGGCCCACCCGTGGCTGAGCGTGCAGAAGGGCCTTTGTGTGCCTCTGGGTGTGCCGCCACGGCCGGCCCACCCATGGGTGGGCGTGTAGAAGGGTTTGCAGTTACCTCTGGGTGTGCCGCCACGACCGGCCCACCCGTGGCTGAGCGTGCAGAAGGGCCTTTGTGTGCCTCTGGGTGTGCCGCCACGGCCGGCCCACCCGTGGGTGGGCGTGCAGAAGCGCCTGCGGTTCCCTCTTGGTGTGCCGCCACGGCCGGCCCACCCATGGGTGGGCGTGCAGAAGGGTTTGAGGTTGCCTTTGGGTGTGCCGCCACGGCCGGCCCACCCGTGGGTGGGCGTGCAGAAAAGGCCTGCGGTTGCCTCTGGGTGTGCCGCCACGGCCGGACCACCCGTAGGTGGGCGTGCAGAAGGGCCTGGGTTTGCCACTGGGTGTGCCGCCACGGCCGGCCCACACGTGGGTGGGCGTGCAGAACTGTTTGCGTGTGCCACTGAGTGTGCTGCCACGGCCGGCTCACCCGTGGGTGGGCGTGCAGAACTGTTTGCGTGTGCCACTGAGTGTGCCGCCACGGCCGGCTCACCCGTGCGTGGGGCGTGCAGAAGGCTTTGCGTGTGTCCTCTGGGTGTGCCGCCACGGCCGGCACACCCGTGGGTGGGCGTGCAGAGGGGTCTGCGTGTTGCCTCTGGGTGTGCCGCCACGGCCGGCCCACCCGTGGGTGGGCGAACAGAAGGCTTTGCGGTTCCCTCTGGGTGTGCAGCCACGACCGGCCCACCCGTGGGTGGGCGTGCAGAAGGGCCTGCGGTTGCCTCTGGTTGTGCCGCCACGGCCGGCCCCACCCGTTGGTGGGCGTGCCGAAGGGCCTGCGTTGGCCTCTGGGTGTGCAGCCACGTCCGGCCCACCCGTGGGTGGGCGTGCAGAACTGTTTGCGCGTGTGCCACAGGCTGTGCCGCCACGGCCGGCTTACCCATGGGTGGGCGTGCAGTAGGGTTTGCGGTTGCCTCCGGATGTGCCGCCACGGCCGGCCCACCCGTGGGTGGGCGTGCAGAAGGGCCTGCGTTGCCTCTGGGTGTGCCGCTGACGGCCGGCCCACCCGTGGGTGGGCGTGCAGAACTGTTTGCGTGTGCCACAGGCTGTGCCGCCACGGCCGGCTTACCCATGGGTGGCGTGCAGTAGGGTTTGCGGTTGCCTCGGTGTGCCGCCACGGCCGCCCACCCGTGGGTGGGGCGTGCAGAAGGGTTTGCGGTTGCCTCTGTGTGTGCCGCCACGACCGGCCCACCCGTGGCTGAGCGTGAAGAAGGGCCATTGTGTGCCTCTGGGTGTGCCGCCACGGCCGGTCCACCCGTCGGTGGGCGTGCAGAAGGGTTTGCGGTTGCCTCTGTGTGTGCCGCCACGACCGGCCCACCCGTGGCTGAGCGTGAAGAAGGGCCATTGTGTGCCTCTGGGTGTGCCGCCACGGCCGGCCCACCCGTGGGTGGGCGTGCAGAAGGGCCTGCGGTTCCGCTGGCTGTGCCGCCACGGCCGGCCCACCCGTGGGCGGGCTTGAGGAAGGGCCTGCGTGAGCCTCTGGGTGTGCCGCCACGGCCGGCCCACCCGTGGCTGAGCGTGCAGAAGGGCCTTTGTGTGCCTCTGGGTGTGCCGCCACGGCCGGCCCACCCGTGTGTGGGCGTGCAGAACTGTTTGCGTGTGCCTCTAGGTGTGCCGCCACGGCTGGCCCACCCGTGGGTGGGCATGCAGAACTGTTTGCGTGTACCACTGAGTGTGCCGCCACGGCCGGCTCACCCGTGGGTGGGCGTGCAGAAGGGCCTGCGGTTGCCTCTGGGTGTGCCGCCACGGCCGGCCCACCCGTGGGTGGGCGTGCAGAAGGGCCTGCGGTTGCCTCTGGGTGTGCCGCCACGGCCGGCCCACCCGTGGGTGGGCGTGCAGAAGGGCCTGCGTTTGCCTCTTGGTGTGTCGCCACGGCTGGCCCAACCATGGGTGGGCGTGCAGAAGGGCCCTGCGGTTGCCTCTAGGTGTGCAGCCACGGCCGGCCCACCCGTGGGCGGGCGTGCAGAAGGGCCTGCTGGTTCCTCTGGCGCGCCGCCACGGCCGGCCCACCCGTGGGTGGGTGTGCAGAAGGGCCTGCGTGAGCCTCTGGGTGTGCCGCCACGGCCGGCCCATCTGTGGGTGGGCGTGCAGAACTGTTTGCGTGTGCCATAGGGTGTGCCGCCACGGCTGGCCCACCTGTGGGTGGGCGTGCAGAATTGTTTGCGTGTGCCACTGAGTGTGCCGCCACGGCCGGCTCACCCGTGTGTGGGCATGCAGAAGGGCCTGCGGTTGCCTCTGGGTGTGCCGCTACGACCGGCCCTCCCGTTGCTGAGCGTGCTGAAGGGCCTTTGTGTGCCTCTGGGTATGCCGCACAGCCGGCCCAGCCGTAGGTGGGCGTGCAGAAGGGTTTGCGTTACCTCTGGGTGTGCCGCCACGACCGGCCCACCCGTGGCTGAGCGTGAAGACGGGCCTTTGTGTGCATCTGGGTGTGCCGCCACGGCCGGACCAGCCGTGGGTGGGCGTGCAGAAAGGCCTGCGGTTGCCTCTGGTGTGTCGCGACGGCCGGCCCACCTGTGGGTGGGCGTGCAGAACTGTTTGCGTGTGCCTCTGGGTGTGCCGCCACGGCAGGCTTACCCATGGGTGGGCGTGCAGTAGGGTTTGCGGTTGCCTCCGGTGTGCCGCCACAGCCGGCTCCACCCGTGGGTGGGCGTGCAGAAGGGCCTGCGGTTGCCTCTGCGTGTGCCGCCACGACCAGGCCAACCGGGGTGGGCGTGCAGAAATGTTTGCGTGTGCCACTGGGTGTGCCGCCACGGCTGGCCTACCCGTGGGTGGGCGTGCAGAACTGTTTGCGTGTGCCACTGAGTGTGCCGCCACGGCCGGCTCACCCGTGGGTGGGCGTGCAGAAGCGGCCTGCGGTTGCTCTCTGGTGTGCCGCCACGGCCGGCCGACCCGTGGCTGGGCTGCAGAAGGGCCTGCGTGAGCCTTCTGGGTGTGCCGCCACGGCCGGACCGCCCGTGGGTGGGGCGTGCCAAGGGCCTGCGTGGGGCTCTGGGTGTGCAGCATGTCCGCCCACCCGTGGGTGGGCGTGCAGAACTGTTTGCGTGTGCCACAGGCTGTGCCGCCACGGCCGGCTTACCCATGGGTGGGCGTGCAGTAGGGTGTGCGGTTGCCTCCGGGTGTGCCGCCACGGCCGGCCCACCCGTGGGTGGGCGTTCAGAAGGCTTGCGGTGTCCTCTGGGTGTGCCGCCACGGCTGGCCCACCCGTGGGTGGGCGTGCAGAAGGGCCTGCGTGTGGCTCTGGGTGTGCCGCCACGGCCGGCCCACCCGTGGGTGGGCGTGCAGAAGGGCCTGCGGTTGCCTCTGGGTGTGCCGCCACGTCCGGCCCACCCGTGGGTGGGCGTGCAGAAGGCCTGCGTGGTGCCTCTGGGTGTGCCGCCACAGCCGGCCCACCCGTGGGTGGGCGTGCAGAAGCGCCTGCGGTTGCCTCTGGGTGTGCCGCCACGGCCGGCCCACCCGTGGGTGGGCTTGCAGAAGGGCCTGCGTGTTGCCTCTGGGTGTGCTGCCACGGCCGGCCCACCCGTGGGTGGGCGTGCAGAACTGTTTGCGTGTCCCACTGAGTGTGCTGCCACGGCCAGCTCACCCGTGGGTGGGCGTGCAGAACTGTTTGCGTGTGCCACTGAGTGTGCTGCCACGGCCGGCTCACCCGTGGGTGGGGGTGCAGAACTGTTTGCATGTGCCACTGAGTGTGCCGCCACGGCGGGCTCACCCGTGGGTGGGAGTACAGAAGGCTTTGCGGTTGCCTCTGGGTGTGCCGCCACGGCCGGCCCACCCGTGGGTGGGCGTGCAGAAGGGCCTGCGGTTGCCTCTGGGTGTGCCGCCACGGCCGGACCACCCGTGGGTGGGCGTGCAGAAGGGCCTGGGTTTGCCACTGGGTGTGCCGCCACGGCCGGACCACTCGTGGGTGGGCGTGCAGAAGTGCCTGCGTTTGCCTCTGGGTGTGCCGCCACGGCCGGCCCACCTGTGGGTGGGCGTGCAGAACTGTTTGCGTGTGCCACTGGCTGTGCCGCCACGGCCGGCTTACCCATGGGTGGGCGTGCACTAGGGTTTGCGGTTCCTCCGGGTGTGCCGACACGGCCGGCCCACCCGTGGGTGGGCGTGCAGAAGGGCCTGCGTGAGCCTCTGGTTGTGCCGCCACGGCCGGCCCACCCGTGGGTGGGCGTGCAGAACTGTTTGCGTGTGCCACTGGGTGTGCCGCCACGGCTGGCCCACCCGTGGCTGGGCGTGCAGAACTGTTTGCGTGTGCCACTGGGTGTGCCGCCACGGCTGGCCCACCCGTGGGTGGGCGTGCAGAAAGGTTTGCGATTGCCTCTGGGTGTGCCGCCACGGCCGGCCCACCCGTGGGTGGGCGTGCAGAAGGGCCTGCGGTTGCCTCTGGGTGTGCCGCCACGGCCAGCCCACCCGTGGGTGGGCGTGCAGAAGGGCCTGCGTTTGCCTCTTGGTGTGCCGCCACGGCTGGCCCACCCATGGGTGGGCGTGCAGAAGGACCTGCGGTTGCCTCTAGGTGTGCAGCCACGGCCGGCCCACCCGTGGGTGGGCGTGCAGAAGGGCCTGCGGTTGCCTCTGGGCGCGCCGCCACGGCCGGCCCACCCGTGGGTGGGCGTGCAGAAGGGCCTGCGTGAGCCTCTGGGTGTGCCGCCACGGCCGGCCCCTCTGTGGGTGGGCGTGCAGAACTCTTTGCGTGTGCCACTGGGTGTGCCGCCACGGCTGGCCCACCCGTGGTTGGGCATGCAGAAGGGCCTGCGGTTGCCTCTTGGTGTTCCGCCACGACCGGCCCACCCGTGGCTGAGCGTGCAGAAGGGCCTTTGTGTGCCTCTGGGTGTGCCGCCACGGCCGGCCCACCCGTGGGTGGGCGTGCAGAAGGGTTTGCGGTTACCTCTGGGTGTGCCGCCACGGCCGGCCCACCTGTGGGTGGGCGTGCAGAACTGTTTGCGTGTGCCTCTGGGTGTGCCGCCACGGCCGGTCCACCCGTGGGTGGGCGTGCAGAAGGGCCTGCGGTTGCCTCTGTGTTTGCCGCCACGACCGGCCCACCCGTGGCTGAGCGTGAAGAAGGGCCGTTGTGTGCCTCTGGGTGTGCCGCCACGGCCGGCCCACCCGTGGGTGGGCGTGCAGAAGGGTCTGCGGTTCCCTCTGGGTGTGCCGCCACGGCCGGACCACCCGTGGGTGGGCGTGCAGAAGGGCCTGCGGTTGCCTCTGCGTGTGCCGCCACGGCCAGGCTAACCGGGGGTGGGCGTGCAGAAGGGCCTGCGTGAGCCTCTGGGTGTGCCGCCACGGCCGGCCCACCCGTGGCTGGGCGTGCAGAAATGTTTGCGTGTGCCACTGGGTGTGCCGCCACGGCTGGCCCACTCGTGGGTGGGCGTGCAGAACTGTTTGCGTGTGCCACTGAGTGTGCCGCCACGGCCGGCTCACCCGTGGGTGGGCGTGAAAAGGGCCTGCGGTTGCCTCTGGGTGTGCCGCCACGGCCGGCCCACCCGTGGCTGGGCGTGCAGAAGGGCCTGCGTGAGCCTCTGGGTGTGCCGCCACGGCCGGCCCACCCGTGGGTGGGCGTGCAGAGGGGTTTGCCGTTGCCTCTGGGTGTGCTGCCACGACCAGCCCACCCGTGGCTGAGCGTGCAGAAGGGCCTTTGGGTGCCTCTGGGTGTGCCGCCACGGCCGGCCCACCCGTGGGTGGGCGTGAAGAAGGGTTTGCGGTTGCCTTTGGGTGTACCGCCACGGCCGGCCCACCCGTGGGTTGGCGTGCAGAAAGGCCTGCGGTTGCCTCTGGGTGTGCCGCCCCTGCCGGACCACCGGTAGGTGGGCGTGCAGAAGGGCCTGGGTTTGCCACTGGGTGTGCCGCCACGGCCGGCCCACCCGTTGGTGGGCGTGCAGAACTGTTTGCGTGTGCCACTGGCTGTGCCGGCACGGCAGGCTTACCCGTGGGTGGGCGTGCAGTAGGGTTTGCGGTTGCCTCCGGGTGTGCCCCCACGGCCGGCCCACTTGTGGCTGAGCGTGAAGAAGGGCCGTTGTGTGCCTCTGGGTGTGCCGCCACGGCCGGCCCACCCGTGGGTGGGCGTGCAGAAGGGTCTGCGGTTCCCTCTGGGTGTGCCGCCACGGCCGGACCACCCGTGGGTGGGCTTGAGGAAGGGCCTGCGGTTGCCTCTGCGTGTGCCGCCACGGCCAGGCTAACCGGGGGTGGGCGTGCAGAAGGGCCTGCGTGAGCCTCTGGGTGTGCCGTCACGGCCGGCCCACCCGTGGCTGGGCGTGCAGAAATGTTTGCGTGTGCCACTGGGTGTGCCGCCACGGCTGGCCCACTCGTGGGTGGGCGTGCAGAACTGTTTGCGTGTGCCACTGAGTGTGCCGCCACGGCCGGCTCACCCGTGGGTGGGCGTGAAAAGGGCCTGCGGTTGCCTCTGGGTGTGCCGCCACGGCCGGCCCACCCGTGGCTGGGGCGTGCAGAAGGGCCTGCGTGAGCCTCTGGGTGTGCCGCCACGGCCGGCCCACCCGTGGGTGGGCGTGCAGAGGGTTTGCCGTTGACTCTGGGTGTGCTGCCACGACCGGCCCACCCGTGGCTGAGCGTGCAGAAGGGCCTTTGGGTGCCTCTGGGTGTGCCGCCACGGCCGGCCCACCCGTGGGTGGGCGTGAAGAAGGATTTGCGGTTGCCTTTGGGTGTACCGCCACGGCCGGCCCACCCGTGGGTTGGCGTGCAGAAAGGCCTGCGGTTGCCTCTGGGTGTGCCGCCCCTGCCGGACCACCGGTAGGTGGGCGTGCAGAAGGGCCTGGGTTTGCCACTGGGTGTGCCGCCACGGCCGGCCCACCCGTGGGTGGGCGTGCAGAACTGTTTGCGTGTGCCACTGGCTGTGCCGGCACGGCAGGCTTACCCGTGGGTGGGGCGTGCAGTAGGGTTTGCGGTTGCCTCCGGGTGTGCCCCCACGGCCGGCCCACCCGTGGGTGGGCGTGCAGAATGGCCTGCGTGTAGGCTCTGGGTGTGCCGCCACAGCCGGCCCACCCGTGGGTGAGCGTGCAGAAGGGCCTGCGGTTGCCTTTGGGTGTGCCGCCAAGGCCGGCCCACCCGTGGTTGGGCGTGCAGAAGGGTTTGCGGATGCCTCTCGGTATGCCGCCACGGCCGGCCCACCCGTGGGTGGGCGTGCAGAAAGGCCTGCGGTTGCCTCTGGGTGTGCCGCCACGGCCGGCCCACCCATGGGTGGGCGTGCAGAAAGGCCGGCGGTTGCCTCTAGGTGTGCAACCACGGCCGGCCCACCCGTGGGTGGGCGTGCAGAAGGGCCTGCGGTTGCCTCTGGGTGTGGCTCCACGGCCGGCCCACCCGTGGGTGGGCGTGAAGAAGGGCCTGCGTGAGCCA